>SZWC01001342.1:13371-40230 GCA_023375785.1 Penium margaritaceum
TTGTGGCACGGTGTGGAGACCATGCACGATGACCAACCAAAGTAGGCATATGTCACTGACCATGACCAAATAATGTCACTAGGTGTGGTAAACTTTGACAACTCACAACAAGAGTCACAAATGGTCAGGGTGGAAGGAAATGGTTTATGAATACTAATTATCTCCTGGCAAGTACAAATACCGTCAATATGTAGTGGCATAATATGGCTTCAATGCACAGTGACCAACCAAAGTATGCATATGTCATTGAACATGACGAAAGAATTTCACTTCATGTGGTCAACGTTGAAAACGCATAACACGAATCACAAATGGTCAGAGTGGAAAACAATGGATTGGGAACACTAGCTATCAACTAGGAAGTACAAAGACCTTCAACAGGCAGTGGCACGGTATGGCTAGCGTGCACAGTGACCAACCAAAGAATGCATACGACACTGACTATGACCGAATACGTCCACTATGTGTGGTCAACATTGACAGCTCATAACACGAGTCACAAATGGTCAGAGGGAGAGACAATGGTTTAGGAAGCCTATGTATTGACTACAAAGGACAAAGAACTTTAGTACGCAGTGGCAAGGTGTGGCTAATACGCACACCAAACAACCAAACTAGGCATACGTCACTGATCATGACCACAGAATTTCAATATGGGTGGTCAACGTTGACCAACCATAACACGAGTCACAAACGGTCAGGACAGGAAACAATGCTATGGGAATATCGGTTCTCAACTACCAAGTACAACGACCTTCAGTCAGTAGTAGCACGGTGTTGCTACCATGCACAATGACCGACCAAAGTAGGCATATGTACTGCCTTTGACCAACGAAATCTGCTGCGTGTGGTCAACGTTGACAACTCATAATACGAGTCACAAATGGTCAGAGGGGGAAACAATGGTTTGGGAACACCAATAATCACATAGCAAACACAAGGGGCTTCAACACGTTGTGGCACGGTGTGGAGACCATGCACGATGACAAACCAATGTAGGCATATGTCACTGACCATGACCAAATAATGTCACTAAGTGTGGTAAACTTTTGACAACTCACAACACGAGTCACAAATGGTCAGGGTGGAAGGTAATGGTTTGTGAATAATAGTTATCTTCTAGCAAGTACAAATACCTTCAATATGTAGTGGCACATTGTGGGTTCTATGCACAGTGACCAACCAAAGTATGCCTATGTCACTAACCATGCCGAACAAATTTCACTTCATGTGGTCAACGTTGAAAACGCATAACACGAGTCACTAATGGTCATAGGGGAAAACAACGGATTGGGAAGCCTATGTATTGGCTAGAAAGGACAAAGAACTTCAATAAGTAGTGGCACCGTGTGGCTAATATGCACACCAAACAATCAAAATAGGCATATGTCACTGATCATGACCAGAGAATTTCAATATTGGTGGTCAACGTTGACTAATCATAACACGAGTCACAAGCAGTCAGGAGAGGAAACAATGCTATGAGAATATCGGTTCTCAACTACCAAGTACAGTGACCTTCAGTCAGTAGTAGCGCGGTGTGGCTACCATGCAGAATGACCAACCAAAGTAGGCATATTTACTGCCTTTGACCAAAGAAATCCGCTGTGTTTGGTCCACGTTGACAACTCATAATACGAGTCACAAATGGTCAGAGGGGGAAACAATGATTTGGGAACACCACGTATCACATAGCAAGCACAAGGGGCTTCAATACGTTGAGGCACGGTGTGGAGACCATGCACGATGACCAACCAAGGTAGGCATATGTCACTGACCATGACCAAATAATGTCACTAAGTGTGGTCAACTTTGAAAACTCACAACACCAGTCACAAATGGTCACGGTGGAAGGTAATGGTTTGTGAATACTATTTATCTACTAGCAAGTACAAATACCTTCAATGTGTAGTGGCACAATGTGGCTTCAATGCACGGTGACCACCCAAAGCATGCAAATGTCACTGGCCATGATGAAAGAATTTCACTTCATGTGGTCAACATTGAAAACGCATAACACAAGTCACAAATGGTCAGATGGGAAAACATTCGGTTGGGAACACTTGTTATCAACTAGGAAGTACAAAGACCTTCAACAAGTAGTGGCACGGTATGGCTAGCGTGCACAGTGACAAACCAAAGGATGCATACGTCACTGACTACGACCGAATAAGTCCACTATGTGTGGTCAACATTAACAACTCACAACACGAGTCACAAATGGTAAGAGGGAGAGAAAATGGTTTGGGAAGCCTATGTATTGACTAGAAAAGACAAAAAACTTCAATACGTAGTGGCACGGCGTGGCTAGTATGCACACCAAACAACCAAACTAGGCATATGTCACTGATCATGACCACATAATTTCAATATGGGTGGTCAACGTTGACCAACCATAACACGAGTCACAAATGGTCAGGACAGTAAACAATGCTATGGGAATATCGGCTCTCAACTACCAAGTACAACGACCTCCATTCAGTAGTAGCACGGTGTGGCTACCATGTACAATGACCGACCAAAGTAGGCATATGTACTGCCTTTGACCAAAGAAATCCGCTGTGTGGTCAACGTTGACAACTCATAATACGAGTCACAAATGGTCAGAGGGGGAAACAATGGTTTGGGAACACCAAGTATCACATAGCAATCACAAGCGGCTTCAATACATTGTGGCACGGTGTGGAGACCATGCACGATGACCAACCAAAGTAGGCATATGTCACTGACCATGACCAAATAATGTAACTAAGTGTGGTAAGCTTTGAAAACTCACAACACCAGTCACAAATGGTCAGGGTGGAAGGTAATGGTTTGTGAATAGTAGTTATCTACTAGCAAGTACAAATAACTTCAATATGTAGTGGCACAATGTGGCTTCAATGCACAGTGACCATCCAAAGTATGCATATGTCACTGACCATGACGAAAGAATTTCACTTCATGTGGTCAACATTGTAAACGCATAACACGAGTCACAAATGGTCCGAGGAGAAAACAATAGGTTGGGAACACTAGTTATCAACTAGGAAGTACAAAGACCTTCAACAAGCAGTTGCACGGTATGGCTAGGGTGCACAGTGACAAACCAAAGGATGCATACGTCACTGACTACGACCGAATATGTCCACTATGTGTGGTCAACATTGACAACTCATAACACGAGTCACAAATAGTAAGAGGGAGAGAAAATGGTTTGGGAAGCCTATGTATTGACTAGAAAGGACAAAAAACTTCAATACATAGTGGCACGGTGTGGCTAATATGCACACCAAACAACCAAACTAGGCATATGTCAGTGATCATGACCACATAACTTCAATATGGGTGGTCAACGTTGACCAACCATAACACGAGTCACGAACGGTCAGGACAGCAGACAATGCTATGGGAGTATCGGTTCTCAACTACCAAGTACATCGACCTTCATTCAGTAGTTGCACGGTGTGGCTACCATGTACAATGACTGACCAAAGTAGGCATATGTACTGCCTTTGACCAAAGAAATCCGCTGTGTGTGGTCAACGTTGACAACTCATAATACGAGTCACAAATGGTCAGAGGGGGAAACAATCGTTTGGGAACACCAAGTATCACATAGCAAGCACAAGGGGCTTCAATACGTTTTGGCATGGTGTGGATACCATGCACGATGACCAACCAAAGTAGGCATATGTCACTGACCATGACCAAGTAATGTCACTAAGTGTGGTAAACTCTGACAACTCACAACACGAGTCACAAATGGTCAGGGTGGAAGGTAATGGTTTGTGAATACTAGTTATCTACTAGCAAGTACAAATACCTTCAATATGTAGTGGCACAATGTGGCTTCAACGCACAGTGACCAACCAAAGTATGCATATGTCATTGAACATGACGAAAGAATTTCACTTCATGTGGTCAACGTTGAAAACACATAACACGAGTCACAAATGGTCAGAGGGGATAACAATGGATTGGGAACACTAGTTACCAACTAGGAAGTACAAAGACCTTCAACAAGCAGTGGCACGGTATGGCTAGCGTGCACACAACCAACCAAAGGATGCATACGTCACTGACTACGACCGAATAAGTTCACTATGTGTGGTCAACATTGACAACTCATAACACGAGTCACAAATAGTCAGAGGGAGAGAAAATGGTTTGGACAGCCTATGTATTGACTAGAAAGGACAAAGAACTTCAATACGTAGTGGCACGGTATGGCTAGTAGGCACACCAAACAACCAAACTAGGCATATGTCACTGATCATGACCACAAAATTTCAATATGGGTGGTCAACGTTGACCAACCATAACACGAGTCACAAACGGTCAGGACAGGAAACAATGCTATGGGAATATCGGTTCTCAACTACCAAGTACAACGACCTTCAGTCAGTAGTAGCACGGTTTGGCTATCATGCACAATGACCGACCAAAGTAGGCATATGTACTGCCTTTGACCAAAGAAATCCGCTGTGTGTGGTCCACGTTGACAACTCATAATACGAGTCACAAATGGTCAGAGGGGGAAACAATCGTTTGGGAACACCAAGTATCACATAGCAAGCACAAGGGGCTTCAATACGTTGTGGCACGGTGTGGAGACCATGCACGATGACCAACCAAAGTAGGCATATGTCACTGACCATGACCAAGTAATGTCACTAAGTGTGGTAAACTCTGACAACTCACAACACGAGTCACAAATGGTCAGGGTGGAAGGTAATGGTTTGTGAATACTAGTTATCTACTAGCAAGTAAAAATACCTTCAATTTGTAGTGGCACAATGTGGCTTCAATGCACAGTGACCAACCAAAGTATGCATATGTCACTAACCATGACGAACAAATTTCACTTCATGTGGTCAACGTTGAAAACGCATAACACAAGTCACAAATGGTCAGAGGAGAAAACAATGGATTGGGAAGCCTATGTATTGGCTAGAAAGGACAAAGAACTTGAATACGTAGGGGCACGGTGTGGCTAATATGCACACCAAATAATCAAACTAGGCATGTGTCACTGATCATGACCAGAGAATTTTAACATGGGTGATCAACGCTGACCAACCATAACACGAGTCACAAACGGCCAGGAGAGGAAACAATGCTATGAGAATATCGGTTCTCATCTACCAAGTACAATGACCTTCAGTCAGTAGTAGCGCGGTGTGGCTACCATGCACAATGACCGACCAAAGTAGGCATATTTACTGCCTTTGACCAAAGAAATCCGCTGTGTGTGGTCCACGTTGACAACTCATAATACGAGTCACAAATGGTCAGAGGGGGAAACAATGGTTTGGGAACACCACGAATCACATAGCAAGCACAAGGGGCTTCAATACGTTGTGGCACGGTGTGGAGACCATGCACGATGACCAACCAAAGTAGGCATATGTCACTGGCCATGACCAAATCATGTCACCAAGTGTGGTAAACTTTAACAACTCACAACACGAGTTACAAATGGTCAGGGTGGAAGGTAATGGTTTCTGAATACTAGTTATCTACTAGCAAGTACAAATACCTTCAATATGTAGTGGCACACTGTGGCTTCAATGCACAGTCACCACCCAAAGTATGCATATGTCACTGAACATGACGAAAGAATATCACTTCAGGTGGTCAACGTTGAAAATGCATAACACGAGTCACAAATGGTCAAAGGGGAAAACAATGGGTTGGGAACGCTAGTTGTCAACTAGGAAGTACAAAGACCTTCAACAGGCAGTGGCACGGTATGGCTAGCGTGCACAATGACCAACCAAAGGATGCATACGTCACTGACTACGACCGAATAAGTCCACTATGTGTGGTCAACATTGACCACTCATAACACGAGTCACAAATGATCAGAGGGAGAAACAATGGTTTGGGAAGCCTATGTATTGACTAGAAAGGACAAAGAACTTCAATACGTAGTGGCACGGTGTGGCTAATATGCACACCAAACAACCGAACTAGGCATATGTCACTGATCATGACCACATAATTTCAATATGGGTGGTCAGCGTTCACCAACCATAACACGAGTCACAAGCGGTCAGCGCAGGAAACAATGCTATGGGAATATTGAATATCAACTACCAAGTACAATGACCTTCAATGAGTAGTAGCGCGGTATGGCTACCATGCACAATGACCGACCAAAGTAGGCATATTTACTGCCTTTGAGCAAACATATCCGCTGTGTGTGGTCCGCGTTGACAACTCATAATACGAGTCACAAATGGTCAGAGGGAGAAATAATGGTTTGGGAACACAAAGGATCACATAGCGAGCAAAAGGGGCTTCAATACGTTGTGGCACGGTGTGGAGACCATGCACGATGACCAACCAAAGTAGGCAAATGTCACTGACCATGACCAAGTAATGTCACTAAGTGTGGTAAACTTTCACAACTCACAACACGAGTAAAAAATGGTCAGGGTGGAAGGTAATGGTTTGTGAATACTAGTTATCTACTAGCAAGTACAAACACCTTCAATATGTAGTGGCACAATGTGGATTCAATGCACAGTGACCAACCAAAGTATGCATATGTCACTAACCATGAAGAACACATTTCACTTCATGTGGTCAACGTTGAAAACGCATAACACGAGTAACAAATGGTCAGAGGGGAAAACAATGGTTTGGGAAGCCTATGTATTGGCTAGAAAGGACAACAAACTTCCATTCGTAGTGGCATGGTGTGGCTAATGTGCACACCAAACAATCAAACTAGGCATATGTCACTGATCATGACCATTGAATTTCGATATGGGTGGTCAATGTTGACCAACCATAACACGAGTCACAAACGGTCAGGAGAGGAAACAATGCTATAAGAATATCGGTTATCAACTACCAAGTACAATGACCTTCAGTCAGTAGTAGCGCGGTGTGGCTAGCATGCACAATGACCGACCAAAGTAGGCATATTAACTGCCTTTGACCAAAGAAATCCGCTGTGTGTGGTCCACGTTGACAACTCATAATACGAGTCAAAAATGGTCAGAGGGGGAAACAATGGTTTGGGAACACCACGTATCACATAGCAAGCACAAGGGGCTTCAATACAGTGTGGCACGGTGTGGGGACCATGCAAGATGACCAACCAGAGTAGGCAAATGTCCTTGACCATGACCAACTAATGTCACTAAGTGTGGTAAAATTTGACAACTCACAACACGAGTCACAAATGGTCATGGTGGAAGGTAATGGTTTGTGAAATCTAGTTATCTACTAGCAAGTACAAATACCTTGAATATGTAGTGGCACAATGTGGCTTCAATGCACAGTGACCATCCAAAGTATGCATATGTCACTGACCATGACGAAAGAATTTCACGTCATGTGGTAAACGTTGAAAACGCATAACACGGGTCACAAATGGTCAGAGGGGAAAACAATGGGTTGGGAACACTAGTTATCAACTAGGAAGTACAAAGACCTTCAACAAGCAGTGGCACGGTATGGCTAGCGTGCACAGTGACCAACCAAAGGATGCATACATCACTGACTATGACCGAATAAGTCCACTATGTGTGGTCAACATGGACAACTCATAACACGAGTCACAAATGGTCAGAGGGAGAGAAAATGGTTTGGGAAGCCTATGTTGTTGGAATTATGCTCCTCACCATGGCAGGAGTGACTCCAAAAGGAACACCAAAAAGACAAGCCTTATTGGCTTAGTGGTTAATGGTGTCCACCTCTAGAGGTAGGGGTCTGGGTTCAAGTCCCACAAGATGAAATTCTGCCCTGCCTCAAGGGAGGTGGAAAACAGATGACAATAAGCTAGCCCAACCTCTAGAGTTCCTCTTTAAGTTTCTAGAAGGCCGGGTGAGGGTCCAGGAAGGTGGCACACCTTCTAGAAAGGGTGACTTATCCTAGAAGGCATCTAGAGGTGTCTTGGTCTTCTGGACACCTTCCCTTCTACTAGAAGCAAGCTGAGGAATATAGGAAGGGGCAGAAGCTTCTAGAAGAGGGAAGGGATGCCTTCCTAGGTGGGAAAAGGACCGCCTACCAAGGAGCACTCTAGAAGCCATAGAATCTGCTAGGAAGCTCCAAATCTGGCATGCTTTGGTGTTGTGGAAAGCTTAGATCAGTGGCTATAAAATGCCACTGCTTGTGAGCCTTGATCAAGGGTTAATTCCCATCCAATTGAGGACAAAACTATTGCCTCACTCTCTGACCAGATTTTGCCATCCTTGGAACCAGTTGCCTCCATAGTTTCAGTCTCTCCAAAAACAGTTGGTGGTGTGAACCAGCCACTACTAGGGACCCTNCTTGTGAGCCTTGATCAAGGGTTAATTCCCATCCAATTGAGGACAAAACTATTGCCTCACTCTCTGACCAGATTTTGCCATCCTTGGAACCAGTTGCCTCCATAGTTTCAGTCTCTCCAAAAACAGTTGGTGGTGTGAACCAGCCACTGCTAGGGATCCTCCAGTGTGCACACTCACCCTCAGGCCAACAAAGGGTTATGGGCCCACGCCTCTAAGGGGTTCAAAGCCAGCTTGATTTCACGCTTCCAACAGCAAGACATGGCAGCCAGCGAGCAAGAGAGCAGCCGCGCTGTCCTTAAGTTTGATAGGACAGGATTCGCCTTGTGGAGGTGGCAGTTTGAGGTCTTCCTCGGCGACAAGGGATTGCTTGAGCTTGTAAAAGGTGATGAAACTGCTCCACCGGAGACTGCAAAGGCTGAGGTGAAGGAGGCATACAAGAAGCGCAACAAAAAGGCGTTGGCGCTCCTTGTGTCCGCGTTATGCCCACCACAACTTGGGCACATCCAAGGATGCACCCTGGCCGCGGACGCATGGTCAAAACTCTGCTCCATCTACCAGTCAAGCAATCTTGCCAACCAGTTCTTCATCTTCAAACGGCTCGTCACCCTCCGAGCCAACGAAGGCGACAACATCATGGAGATCACGCAGGAGATTGAGTCGCTTGCAGCGGAGTGCGTGGCCACTGGTTGGGAGGTTGACTCTCAGTTGTAAGCTGTGATCCTCCTTCTCGCCTTGCCGGACAGTTGGAGTCCCACGATCACACTCCTTGGTGGCTGGCCTTCCGACGAGCTGAAGTACCCGAAGGTTGCTGAGTACGTGCGAAATGAGTGGATGCGACGTGACAGTCGTGAGAGTGCAGCGGCATCAACTTCAGCTTACATGGTTCATCCTCAAAGTGGAGGCCAAGGGGACAAGTGGAAGGGTGCCAAACAGGGCACCAAGAAGGAAGACAAGAAGGGGGAGTGCTTCAATTGTGGCAAGGAGGGCCACTACATGCGCAACTGTCCTAAGAAGAAAACAGATCCGTCGCAGCGGGGCGGGAAGAAAGACGAGCACGCCCTTATGGCGTACAACTCCACCAACTTGAAGGATCCGGGAGTTGCCGTCATCGACTCCGGATCAGGCCGCCACACGCAATGCAACAGGGCGACATTTGTCACCTACGGTGCCTCGGAGAGACGCATGACGGTGGCCAATGGAAAAACAGAGGCGGCCGCCGGTGAGGCTAGCGTCCGCATTGAGTCAATTGTGGATGGAAAACCTGTCACGAGCACAATCTACGATGTGCTGCATATGCCTAACTTTGGGGCAAACCTGCTCTCCGTCAGCCGCCTTACCGACAAGGGACTTGAGGTGCTCTTCACAAAGAAGGAGGCCGTCATCCGCAAAGAGGGCAAAGGTGAGGTGATTGCGCGTGCCAAGAGGGAGGACGACTTGTACCTGCTACGCGCAAAGATCCTCAGCAGCTGGGTGGGGTCCAACGCCGCCAACCTTGCAACGAAGGATGGAGGAGACCTGGACCTATGGCACCGCCGATTCTGCCACATTTCTCCATCGACCGTGAATGAGATGGCTAAGAGGGAAGTGGTGCGGGGTCTCCAAATCAGCGGCCTTGATGGAACCAAGGAGACCGTGTGTGAGCCATGCATCATTGGCAAATCAACACGGCAGCCGTTTGTTGCCAAGGGGACGCGTGCATCAGCAAAACTGGCCGTGGTACAAAACGATGTGTGTGGACCGCTTGAGAGCTCCATCGGCGGAGCTTGCTACTTCCTCACCTTCATCGATGACCACAGCCAGAAACTCTACCTCTACCCAATGAAGTGGAAGAGTGAGGTCCTTGCGTGCATGCAAGAGTTTGTGGCTGATGTGGAGTGGCAAACAGAGTTGAAGGTGAAGGCGTTCCGGAGTGACAACGGCGGTGAATATGCGGGGTGCCTTGGGTGGATGAAGAGCAAGGGGATTGAGTGGAAGAAAACAACTCCACACTCCCCACAACAGAATGGCGTCGCAGAGAGAGCAAATCGCACAATCCTTAATATGGTGCGATCCATGTTGAGCGACGCTGGCTTTACACAACGGTATTGGGCGGAGGCGGCAAGGACAGCAGCATACATCATGAATCTCATGCCGACCAAGCCGTTGAAGGACAAGGAGAGCAATGCGTGGAAGACGCCACAAGAAGTGTGGAGCGGGAGGAAGCCGGCGGTGGGTCACCTCCGCATGTTTGGTTGTGTTACATATGCAATGGTGTAGGCACGTGAGGGACGGAGCAAGCTGGACCCGCGTACCCGTCGGTGTATTTTCCTTCGATATGAGAGCGGAAGCAAGGCGTATCGGCTCTTTGACCCAAGGAGGCAGCATATTGTGCGGAGTCGCGACGTCACATTCAACGAGAAAAGCCGTTGGACAGACAAGGAGGCAGGTCTCTCCAAGAGGGGGGAGTGGATGCCACTCCTTGAGGGGGAGACGCCGGAGGACGTGAATAAGGGTGACGTCCTCGCAGCAGCACCAGCCGGAGAGGATCGCCCGAGGGATGTGCAACCGGCACAATATGTTCCGGCCAGTTCGGACAAAGAGTCCGAAGCACCAGAGAGGGACGTGGAGGCAGGGAGTGGACCGATGTCTCCAAGGTCTCCAAGAGAGGGGGAGCAGGCGCTAGGAGAGGATGGCGCCAAAAGGGGACAGCAACAACAACAACCGCCTCAAGAGCCCAGCACAAGCAGCCGTGTGCGAAGAAGGACAAAAAGATATGATGCTGACAAGGGCATTTGGACTGGGTTTGCGCAAGAGGAGCCTCAAGGAGGCACTGCACAAGAAGGGTGGGGCCGAGTGGGAGGGAGCAATAAAATGTATGCTCGCCTCCCATAAGGACAAAATCTCCTCAGTTATAGGTTGAGCATGGACGACTGCCATGGGTGATGCGCAAGGGGGAGATTGTTGGAATTATGCTCCTCACCATGGCAGGAGTGACTCCAAAAAGGAACACCAAAAAGACAAGCCTTAGTGGCTTAGTGGTTAATGGTGTCCACCTATAGAGGCAGGGGCCCGGGTTCAAGTCCCACAAGATGAAATTCGGCCCTGCCTCAAGGGAGGTGGAACATAGATGCCAGGAAGCTAGCTCAACCTCTAGAGTTCCTCTTTAAGTTTCTAGAAGGCCAGGTGAGGGTCGAGAAGGTGGCATACCTTCTAGAAAGGGTGACTTGTCCTACAAGGCATCTAGAGGTGTCTTGGTATTCTGGACACCTTCCCTCCTACTAGAAGCAAGCTGAGGAATCTAGGAAGGGGCAGAAGCTTCTAGAGGAGGGAAGGGATGCCTTCCTAGGTGGGAAAAGGACAGCCTACCAAGGAGCACTCTAGAAGCCATAGATTCTGCTAGGAAGCTCCAAATCTGGAATGCTTTGGTGACTTGATCAGTGCATACCAAACAATCAAACTAGGCATATGTCACTGATCATGACGAGATAATTTCAATATGGGTGGTGAACGTTCATCAACCATAACAGGAGTCACAAACAGGCAAGACAGGAAACAATGCTATGGGAACATCGGTTCTCAGCTACCAAGTACAACGACCTTCAGTCAGTAGTAGCACGGTGTGGCTACCATGCANGACCATGCACGATGACCAACCAAAGTAGGCATATGTCACTGACCATGACCAAATAATGTCACTAAGTGTGGTAAACTTTGACAACTCACAACACGAGTCACAAATGGTCAGGGTGGAAGGTAATGGTTTGTGAATACTAGTTATCTACTAGCAAGTACAAATACCTTCAATATGTAGTGGCACAATGTGGCTTCAATGCACAGTGACCACCCAAAGTATGCATATGTCACTGACCATGACGAAAGAATTTCACTTCATGTGGTCAACGTTGAAAACGCATAACACGAGTCACAAATGGTCAGAGGGGAAGGCAATGGGTTGGGAACACTAGTTATCAACTAGGAAGTACAAAGACCTTCAACAAGCAGTGGTACGGTATGGCTAACGTGCACAGTGACCAACCAAAGGATGCATACGTCACTGACTACGACCGAATAAGTCCACTATGTGTGGTCAACATTGACAACTCATAACACGAGTCACAGATGGTCAGAGGGAGAGAAAATGGTTTGGGAAGCCTATGTATTGACTAGAAAGGACAAAGAACTTCAATACGTAGTGGCACGGTGTGGCTAATATGCACACCAAACAACCAAACAAGGCATATGTCACTGATCATGACCACATAATTTCAATATGGGTGGTCAACGTTGACCAACCATAACACGAGTCACAAACGGTCAGGACAGGAAACAATGCTATGGGAATATCGCTTCTCAACTACCAAGTACAACGACCTTCATTCAGTAGTAGCACGGTGTGGCTACCATGCACAATGACCGACCAAAGTAGGCATATGTACTGCCTTTGACAAAAGAAATCCGCTGTGTGTGGTCAACGTTGACAGCTCATAATACGAGTCACAAATGGTTAGAGGGGGAAACAATGGTTTGGGAACACCAAGTATCACATACCAAGCACAAGGGGCTTCAATACGTTGTGGCACGCTGTGGAGACCATGCACGATGACCAACCAAAGTAAGCATATGTCACTGACCATGACCAAATAGTGTCACTAAGTGTGATAAACTTTGACAATTCACAAGACGAGTCACAAATGGTCAAAGAGGAAGATCATGGGTTGTGAATACTAGTTATCTACTAGCAAGTACAGATACCTTCAATGTATAGTGGCACAATGTGGCTTCAATGCACAATCATCAACCAAAGTATGCATATGTCATTAACCATGACGAACAAATTTCACCTTATGTGGTCAACGTTGAAAATGCATAACACGCGTCACAAATGGTCAGAGGGGAAAACAATGGATTGGGAAGCCTGCGTATAGGCTAGAAAGGACAAAGAACTTCGATACGTAGTGGCACGGCGTGGATAATGTGCACACCAAACAATCAAACTAGGCATGTGTCACTGATCATGACCAGAGAATTTCAATATGGGTGGTGAACGTTCACCAACCATAACACGAGTCACAAACAGTCACGAGAGGAAACAATGCTATGAGAAAATCGGTTCTCAACTACCAAGTACAATGACCTACAGTCAGTAGTAGCGCGGTGTGGCTACCATGCACAATGACCGACCAAAGTAGGCATATTTACTGCCTTTGACCAAAGAAATCCGCTGTGTGTGGTCCACGTTGACAACTCATAATACGAGTCACAAATGGTCAGAGGGGGAAACAATGGTTTGGGAACACCACGTATCACATAGCAAGCACAAGGGGCTTCAATACGTTGTGGCACAGTGTGGGGATCATGCACAATGACCAACCAAAGTAGGCATATGTCACTGACCATGACCAAATAATGTCACTAAGTGTGGTAAACTTTGACAACTCACACACGAGTCACAGATGGTCAGGGTGGAAGGTAATGGTTTGTGAATACTAGTTATCTACTAGCGAGTACAAATACCTTCAATATGTAGTGGCACAATGTGGCTTCAATGCACAGTGACCACCCAAAGTATGCATATGTCACTGACCATGACGAAAAAATTTCACTTCATGTGCTCAACGTTGAAAACGCATAACACGAGTCACAGATGGTCAAAGGGAGAGAAAATGGGTTGGGAAACCTATGTATTGACTAGAAAGGACAAAGAACTTCAATACGTAGTGGCACGGTGTGGCTAATATGCACACCAAACAACGAAATAAGGCATATGTCACTGCTCATGACCACATAATTTCAATATGGGTGGTCAACGTTGACCAACCATAACACGAGTCACAAATGGTCAGGACAGGAAACAATACTATGGGAATATCGGTTCTCAACTACCAAGTACAACGACCTTCATTCAGTAGTAGCACGGTGTGGCTACCATGTACAATGACCGACCAAAGTAGGAATATGTACTGCCTTTGACCAAAGAAATCCGATGTGTGCGGTCAACATTGACAACTCATAATACGAGTCACAAATGGCCAGAGGGGGAAACAATGGTTTGGGAACACCAAGTATCACATAGCAAGCACAAGGGGCTTCAATACGTTGTCGCACAGTGTGGAGACCATGCACGATGACCAACCAAAGTAGGCATGTGTCACTGACCATGACGAAGTAGTGTCACTAAGTGTGATAAACTTTGACAATTCACAACACGAGTCACAAATGGTCAGGGTGGAAGGTAATGGTTTGTGAATACTAGTTATCTACTAGCAAGTACAAATACCTTCAATATACAGTGGCACAATGTGGCTTCAATGCACAGTCACCAACCAAAGTATGCATATGTCACTAACCATGACGAACAAATGTCACTTTATGTGGTCAACATTGAAAACACATAACACGAGTCACAAATGGTCAGAGGGGAAAACAATGGATTGGGAAGCCTGTGTATTGGCTAGAAAGGACAAAGAACTTCGATACGTAGTGGCATGGCGTGGATAATGTGCACACCAAACAATCAAACTAGGCATATGTCACTGATCATGATCAGAGAATTTAAATATGGGTGGTGAACGTTGACCAACCATAACAGGAGTCACAAACGGTCAGGACAGGAAACAATGCTATGAGAATATCGGTTCTCAACTACCAAGTACAATGACCTTCAGTCAGTAGTAGCGCGGTGTGGCTACCATGCACAATGACCGACCAAAGTAGGCATATTTATTGCCTTTGACCAAAGAAATCGGCTATGTGTGGTCCACGTTGACAACTCATAATACGAGTCACAAATGGTCAGGACAGGAAACAATGCTATGAGAATATCGGTTCTCAACTACCAAGTACAATGACCTTCAGTCAGTAGTAGCGCGGTGTGGCTACCATGCACAATGACCGACCAAAGTAGGCATATTTATTGCCTTTGACCAAAGAAATCGGCTATGTGTGGTCCACGTTGACAACTCATAATACGAGTCACAAATGGTCAGAGGGGGAAACAATGGTTTGGGAACACCACATATCACATAGCAAGCACAAGGCGCTTCAATACATTGTGAAACGGTGTGGGGACCATGTACGATGACCAACCAAAGTAGGCATATGTCACTGACCATGACCAAATAATGTCACTAAGTGTGGTAAACTTTGACAACTCATAACACGAGTCACAAATGGTCAGGGTGGTAGGTAATGGTTTGAGAATACTAGTTATCTACTAGCAAGTACAAATACCTTCAATATGTCATGGCACAATGTGGCTTCAATGCTCAATGACCAACCAAAGTATGCATATGTCACTGAACATGACGAAAGAATTTCACTTCATGTGGTCAACGTTGAAAACGCAAAACACGAGTCACAAATGGTCAGAGGGGAAAACAATGGATTAAGAAAATTAGTTATCAACTAGGAAGTACAAAGACCATCAACAAGCAGTGGCACGGCATGGCTAGCGTGCACAGTGACCAACCAAAGGATGCATATGTCACTGACTACGACCGAATAAGTCCACTTTGTGTGGTCAACATTGACAACTCATAACACGCGTCACAAATGGTCAGAGGGAGAGACAATGGTTTGGGAAGCCTATGTATTGACTAGAAAGGACGAGGAATATCAATAGGTAGTGGCACGGTGTGGCTAATATGCACACCAAACAACCAAACTAGGCATATGTCACTGATCATGACCATAGAATTTCAATATGGGTGGTCAACGTTGACCAACCATAACACGAGTCATGAACGGTCAGGACAGGAAACATTGCTATGGGAATATTGGTTCTCAACTACCAAGTACAACGACCTTCAGTCAGTAGTAGCACGTTGTGGCTACCATGCACAATGACTGACCAACGTAGGCATATGTACTGCCTTTGACCAACGAAATCCGCTGTTTGTGGTCAACGTTGACAACTCATAATACGAGTCACAAATGATCAAAGGGGGAAACAATGGATTGGGAACACCAAGTATCACATAGCAAGCACAAGGGGCTTCAATACGTTGTGGCACGGTGTTGAGACCATGCACGATGACCAACCAAAGTAGGCATATGTCACTGACCATGACCAAGTAATGTCACTAAGCGTGGTAAACTCTGACAACTCACAACACGAGTCACAGATGGTAAGTGTGGAAGGTAATGGTTTGTGAATACTAGTTATCTACTAGCAAGTACAAATACCTTCAATATGTAGTGGCACAATGTGGCTTCAATGCACAGTGACCAACCAAAGTATGCATATGTCACTAACCATGACGAACAAATTTCACTTCATGTGGTCAACGTTGAAAACGCATAACACGAGTCACAAATGGTCAGAGGGGAAAACAATGGATTGGAAACACTAGATACCAACTTGGAAGTACAAAGACCTTCAACAAGTTGTGGCACGGTATGGCTAGCGAGCACAGAGACCACCCAAAGGATGCATACGTCACTGACAACGACCAAATAAGTCCACTATGTGTGGTCAACATTGACAACTCATAACACGAGTCACAAATGGTCAGAAGGAGAGACAATGGTTTGGGAAGCCTATGTATTGACTAGAAAGGACAAAGAACTTCAGTACGTAGTGGCACGCTGTGGCTATTATGCACACCAAACAACCAAACTAGGCATGTGTCACTGATCATGACCACAGAATTTCAATATGGGTGGTCAACGTTGACCAACCATAACACAAGTCACAAACGGTCAGGACAGGAAACAATGCTATGGGAATATCGGTTCTCAACTACCAAGTACAGTGACCTTCAGTCAGTAGTAGCACGGTGTGACTACCATGCACAATGACCGACCAAAGTAGGCTTATGTACTGCCTTTGACCAAAGAAATCCGTTGTGTGTGGTCAGCGGTGACAACTCATAACACGAGTCACAAATGGTCGGAGGGAGAAACAATGGTTTGGGAACACCAAGTATCACATAGCAAGCTTAAGGGGCTTCAATACGTTGTGGCACCGTGTGGAGACCATGCACGATGACCAACCAAAGTAGGCATATGTCACTGAACATGACCAAGTAATGTCACTAAGTGTGATAAACTTTGACAACTCACAACACGAGTCACGAATGGTCAGGGTGGAAGGTTATGGTTTGTGAGTACTAGTTATCTACTAGCAAGTACAAACACCTTCAAAATGTAGTGGCACAATGTGGCTTCAGTGCACAGTGACCACCCAAAGTATGCATATGTCACTAACCATGACGAAAGAATTTTACTTCACGTGGTCAACGTTGAAAACACATAACACGAGTCACAAATGGTCAGAGGGGAAAACAATGGGTTGGGAATACTAGTTATCAACTAGCAAGTACAAAGACCTTCAACGAGCAGTGGCACAGTAAGGCTAGCGGGCACAGTGACCAACCAAAGGATGCATACGTCACTGACTACGACCGAAAAAGTCCACTATGTGTGGTCAATATTGACAACTCATAACACGAGTCACAAATGGTCAGAGGGAGAGACAATGGTTTGGGAAGCCTATGTGTAGACTAGAAAGGACAAAGAACTTCAATACGTAGTGGCACTGTGTGGCTAATATGCACATCAAACAACCAAACTAGGCATATGTCACTGGTCATGACCACAGAATTTCAATATGGGTGGTCAACGTTGACCAACCATAACACGAGTCACAAACGGTCAGGACAATAAACAATGCTATGGGAATATCGGTTCTCAACTACCAAGTACAGTTACCTTCGGTCAGTAGTAGCACGGTGTGGCTACCATGCACAATGACCGACCAAAGTAGGCATATGTACTGCCTTTGACCAAAGAAATCTGTTGTGTGTGGTCAACGGTGACAACTCATAATACGAGTCACAAATGGTCGGAGGGAGAAACAATGGTTTGGGAACACCAAGTATCATATAGCAAGCACAAGGGGCTTCAATACGTTGTGGCACGGTGTGGAGACCATGCACGATGACCAACCAAAGTAGGCATATGTCACTGACCATGACCAAGTAATGTCACTAAGTGTGGTAAACATTGACAACTCACAACACGAGTCACGAATGGTCAGGGTGGAAGGTTATGGGTTGTGAATACTAGTTATCTACTAGCAAGTACAAATACCCTCAATATGTAGTGGCACAATGTGGCTTCAATGCATAGTGACCAACCAATATGTCACTGAACATGACGAAAGAATTTCCCTTCATTTGGTCAACGTTGAAAACGCATAACACGAGTCACAAATGGTCAGAGGGGAAAACAATGGATTGGGAACACTAGTTATCAACTGGGAAGTAAAAAGACCTTCAACAAGCAGTGGCACGGTATGGCTAGCGTGCATAGTGACAACCAAAGGATGCATACGTCGCTGACTACGACCAAATAAGTCCACTATGTGTGGTCAACATTGACAACTCATAACACGAGTCACAAATGGTCAGATGGATAGACTCTTGTTTGAGAAGCCTATGTATTGACTAGAAAGGACAAATAACTTCAATAAGTAGTGGCACGGTGTGGTTAATATGCACACCAAACAACCAAACTAGGCATATGTCACTGATGCTGACCACAGAATTTCAACATGGGTGGTCAACGTTGACGAACCATAACACGAGTCACAAACGGTCAGGACAGGAAACAATGATATGGGAATATCGGTTCTCAACTACCAAGTACAACGACCTTCAGTCAGTAGTAGCACGGTGTGGCTACCATGCACAATGACCAACAAAGGTAAGTACTGCCTTTGACCAAAGAAATGCGATGTATGTGGTCAACTTTGACAACTCATAATACGAGTCACAATTGGTCAGAGGGGGAAGCAATGGTTTGGGAACACCAAGTATCATATAGCAAGCACAAGGGGCTTCAATACCTTGTGGCACGGTGTGGAGACCATGCACGATGACCAACCAAAGTAGGCATATGTCACTGACCATGACCAAGTAATGTCACTAAGTGTGGTAAACTTTGACAATTCACAACACGAGTCACAAATGGTCAGGGTGGAAGGTAATGGTTTTTTAATACTAGTTATCTACTAGCAAGTAAATACACCTTCAATATGTAGCAGCACAATGTGGCTTCAATGCACAGTGACCAACCAAAGTATGCATATGTCACTAACCATGACGAACAAATTTCCCTTCATGTGGTGAACGTTGAAAACGCATAACACGAGTCACAAATGGTCAGAGGGGAAAACAATCGATTGGGAAGCCTATGTATTGGCTAGAAAGGACAAAGTACTTCAATACGTAGTGGCACGGTGTGGCTAATATGTACACCAAACAATCAAACTAGGCATATGTCACTGATCATGACTTGAAAAATTCAATATGGGTGGTCAACATTGACCAACCATAACACGAGTCACAAATGGTCAGGAGAGGAAACAATGCTATGAGAATATCGGTTCTCAACTACCAAGTACAATGACCTTCAGTTAGTAGTAGCGCGGAGTGGCTACCATGCACAATGACCGACCAAAGTAGGCATATTTACTGCCTTTGACCAAATAAATCCGCTATGTGTGGTCCACGTTGACAACTCATAATACGAGTCACAAATGGTCAGAGGGGGAAACAATGGGTTGGGAACAGTAGTTATCAACTAGGAAGTACAAAGACCTTCAACCAGCAGTGGCACGGTATGACTAGCGTGCACAGTGACCAACCAAAGGATGCATACGTCACTGACTCCGACCGAATAAGTCCAGTATGTTTGGTCAACATTGACAACTCATAACACGAGTCACAAATGGTCAGAGGGAGAGAAAATGGTTTGGGAAGCCTATGTATTGACTAGAAAGGACAAATAACTTCAATACGTAGTGGCACGGTGTGGCTTATATGCACACCAAACAACCAAGCTAGGCATATGTCACTGATCACGACCACATGATTTCAATATGGGTGGTCAACGTTGACCAACCATAACACGGGTCACAAATGGTCAGGACAGGAAACAATGCTATAGGAATATCGGTTTTCAACTACCAAGTACAACAACCTTCAGTCACTAGTCGTACGGTGTGGCTGCCATGTACAATGACCGACCAAAGTAGGCATATGTACTGCCTTTGACCAAAGAAATCCGCTGTGTGTGGTCAACGTTGACAACTCATAATACGAGTCACAAATGGTCAGAGGGGGGAACAATGGTTTGGCAACACCAAGTATTACATAGCAAGCACAAGGGGCTTCAATACATTGTGGCACGGTGTGGAGACCATGCACGATGACCAACCAAAGTAGGCATATGTCACTGACCATGACCAAATAATGTCACCAAGAGTGGTAAACTTTGACAACTCACAACACAATTCACAAATGGTCAGGGTGGAAGGTAATGGTTTGTGATTACTAGTTATCTACTAGCAAGTACAAATACCTTCAATATGTAGTGGCACAATGTGGCCTCAATGCACAGTGACCAACCAAAGTATGCATATGTCACTAACCATGATGAACAAATTTCACGTATGTGGTCAATGTTGAGAACGCATAACACGTGTCACAAATGGTCACAGCGGAAAACAATGTATTGGGGACACTAGTTATCAACTAGCAAGTACAAATACCTTCAACAAGCAGTGGCACGGTATGGATAACGTGCATAGTGACGAACCAAAGGATGCACACGTCACTGACTACGACCGCATAAGTCCACTATGTGTGGTCAATATTGACAACTCATAACACGAGTCACAAATGGTCATAGGGAGAGACAATGGTTTGGAAAGCCTATGTATTGACTAGAAAGGACAAAGAACTTCAATACGTAGTGGCGGGGTGTGGCTAATATGCACACCAAACAACCAAACTAGGCATATGTCACATGACCACAAAATTTCAATATGGGTGGTCAACGTTGACCAACCATAACACGAGTCACAAATGGTCAGGACAGGAAACAATGCTATGGGAATATCGGTTCTCAACTACCAAGTACAACGAACTTAAGTCAGTAGTAGCACGGTGTGGCTACCATGCACAATGACCGACCAAAGGAGGCATATGTACTGCCTTTGACCAAAGAAATCCGCTGTGTGTGGTCAACGTTGACAACTCATAATACTAGTCACAAATGGTCAGAGGGGGTAACGATGGCGTGGGAACACCAAGTATCACATAGCAAGCACAATGGGCTTCAATACGTTGTGGCACGGTGTGGGGACCATGCACGATGACCAACAAAAGTAGGCATATTTCACTGACCATGACCAAATAATGTCACTAAGTGTGGTAAACTTTGACAATTCATAACACGAGTCACAAATGGTCAGGATGGAAGATAATCGTTTGTGAGTACTACTTATCTACTAGCAAGTACAAATACCTTCAATATGTCGTGGCACAATGTGGCTTCAATGCACAGTGACCAACCAAAGTATGCATATGTCACTAGCCATGACCAACAAATTTCACTTCATGTGGTCAACGTTGAAAACACATAACAGGAGTCACAAATGGACAGAGGGGAAAACAATGGGTTGGGAACACAAGTTATCAACTAGCAAGTACAAAGACCTTCAACAAGCAGTGGCACGGTGTGGCTAGCGTGCACAGTGACCAACCAAAGGATGCATACGCCAGTGACTACGACCAAATGAGTCCACTATGTGTGGTCAACATTGATAACTCATAACACGAGTTACAAATGGTCAGAGGGAGAGACAATGGTTTGCTAAGCCTATGTATTGGCTAGAAACGACAAAGAAATTCAATACGTAGGGGCACTGTGTGGCTAATGTGCACACAAAACAATCAATCTAGGCACATGTCACTGATCATGACCACAGAATTTCAATGTGGGTAGTCAATGTTGACCAACCATATCACGAGTCACAAACGGTTAGGAGAGGTAACAATGCTATGAGATCATCAGTTCTCATCTACCAAGTAGAACGACCTTCAGTCAGTAGTAGCAAGGTGTGGGTACCATGCACAATGACCGACCAAAGTAGGCATATGTACTTCCTTTGACCAAATAAATCCACTGTGTGTGGTCAACGTTGACAACTCATAATACGAGTCACAAATTGTCAGAGGGGGAAACAATTGTTTGCGAACATCAAGTATCACATACCAAGCACAAGGGGCTTCAATACGTTGTGGCACGGTGTGGAGACCATGCACGATGACCAACAAAAGTAGGCATATGTCACTGACCATGACCAAATAATGTCACTAAGTGTGGTAAACTTTGATAACTCACAACACGAGTCACAAATGGTAAGGGTGGAAGGTAATGGGTTGTGAATACTAGTTATCTACTAGCAAGTACAAATACCTTCAATATGTAGTGGCACAATGTGGCTTCAATGCACAGTGACCAACCAAAGTATGCATATGTGACTAACCATGACGAACAAATTTTACTTCATGTGGTCAACGTCGAAAACGCATAACACGAGTCACAAATGGTCAGAGGCAAAAACAATGGATTGGGGAGCCTATGTATTGGCTAGAAAGGACAAAGAACTTCAATACGTAGTGGCACGGTGTGGCTAATATGCATACCAAACAATCAAACTAGGCATATGTCGCTGATCATGACCACAGAATTCCAATATGGGTGGTCAACGTTGACCAACCATAACACGGGTCACAAACGGTCAGGAGAGGAAACAATGCTATGAGATTATCGGTTCTCAACTACCAAGTACAACGACTTTCAGTCACTAGTAGCACAGTGTGGCTACCATGCACAATGAATGACCAAAGTAGGCATATGTACTGCTTTTGACCAAAGAAATCCGTTGTGTGTGGTCCACGTTGACAACTCATAATACGAGTCACAAATGGTCAGAGGGGGAAACAATGGTTTGGGAATACCGCGAATCACATAGCAAGCACACGGGGCTTCAATACGTTGTGGCACGGTGTGGAGACCATGCACGATGACCAACCAAAGTAGGCATATGTCACTGACCATGACCAAATAATGTCACTAAGTATGGTAAACTTTGACAACTCACAACACGAGTCACAAATGGTCAGGGTGGAAGGTAATGGTTTGTGAATACTAGTTTTCTACTACCAAGTACAAATACCTTCAGTATGTAGTGGCACAATGTGGCTTCAATGCACAGTGACTTACCAGAGTATGCATATGTCAATGAACATGACAAAAGAATTTCACTTCATGTTGTCAACGTTGAAAATAGCGTTGCCTTCGATGCTCGTTGTAGGGCCCCTACAACGACCTCGGCACATCGAGGCACATCGATGTAGCCTCGATGTGGTGTAGGGTCGTAAGGGCAACCGGGACCAACCGGCGCCCAATTTTTCAACACGCCCGAGACGACCAAGCACAAATCCCAGTCACCGCGAGTAGCCCGGCTCGGCTTCGGACACCTCGGAAGCACTTCACATGCACGCATCATGCCATACTTAGAAGTGCTGGCAATGACAGTGACATGTGGCATGACTCAGCTTAGATTTGACCAATGGGGAGGTTAGATAGCAAGGACTCATATGACAGCCTGGAATGAAAGGCGCCTACTTAGCTTCATCCTGAGCGGAAATTCCGAGGGCCAGTCACATGCGGTGCATTGGAATCTTCTAAAATCTCTTATCGATAAGCATAGAGTACAGTTTGGTAAAATTTTGTGGAAAACTTTAGCGTAGAAAATGTCTTTCCATACCCGTAGTTTGAACGTCAAATACATGACGACAACATTTTCATCATTTTAGTTGCAACGGTAGGAGGTTTTACTAAATCTCTTTCAATTCAAATTTTGTTTGTTAGTAAGTCCGAACATGCAAACTGATTGTTTGCATGTTCGGACTTGTGCATCGATTTGCCGACAGATCATGTACCGTCGATCGGTGAATCGTGTGCCATCGATTTGACGATGGATCATTTACCGTCAATCATGAGCACGCTCATACACCGTCCATTTGGCAACTCATCAGACGTGCGTTTGCGGTTGCGGAGTCGGCGTCTGGAAAGACGCCGACGCCGACACCCGATACTCCGCCACTCTATACTCCCAGTAATACACCAACGATGTGTTGGATGATGGCGTGAGTAGTTGACTACCGGGAGTAGCCCGGCGGTCGTCTCACCATGGCTTCGCAGCCAAGCTCTCAGCCAAGCACCAACAGAGGCTCCACTAGTGCCTCAAGCCCCTCGGTTATCCCAGCGTCTGCCGTGCCCGGCCAGTTTGACGCCAGCAAGTGGAACCCACCAAGGAGGCGCTGGCTCACTTGTGATTTCCTCACCAAGGAGCTTTCGAAACACTGCCAAGCATGGGCGACACCGGCGAAGAAGGCTGGCTTCAGCTGCGGAGCATGTGCCAAGAAAGTGAGCAGAACGTGTGACCGCATCCGCGCGCACTTCACATGCAACAATCCAAACATGGGCAAGTGTCCACATCCTCCACCAACATGTCGTGACGCTCTTGGCCTTGAGCGCATGCCTCCTCCTCCAGCGGGATGGCAGCCGCATAACGTGAAACTCTACAAGGGAGAAGGTGCTGAATGGGGAACCAAGGACAAGCCAGTTGCATGGATGAAGTTGGCGGAGGCACAGGAGAAGGAGGTGACAGCAGCAGTTGGGGGGGTGGTGTTGCACCTAGACTCCAGCGATGAGGAGGCACAGCAGCAGCAGAAGGCAGCGGGTCCCAGCAGGCCGGCAGCTTCAACGACGCTTGAGGGTGAGATACCGTTCTTTGACATCAACAAAGCTGCTTCATTTCGCCAGAACACCATGGTTGAGCACACTGACAAGCAGAAGAACAACCGCTGCCAGCTGGACATCGTCAAACTAATGTGCATCACCGCATCCCCTATCTCTTTTTGTAGAGAACCAGTTCTCATTGAAGTCATCAGGTCAGCCAGAAAAACTACTCTAAGTTTCAGGCTTCCAAGTAGGGACACGGTGACTGGTGAGCTGTTGCCCAGGCTAGACACTGAGCTGGCCGAGCTGGACGCTCCCTTGATGCAGGGTTGGTCGACATACGGCACGAGCCTTGCTGTTGACGAGTGGTCTGACAGGCAGGTTAGGCCTGTGTACAATGCCATGGCAGTGAATGCCATGGGGGCTGTTCACCTGTTTTCTCGTGATGCAAGCGGCTTGACCATAGACGCAAACCACATAGCAAGCATGATTGTTGCAGCAATTGAGACAGTGGGCGAGCACAAAGTCATTTCAGTCATCTGTGACAATGCTTCCGTGAACAAAAAGGCCTTTTCAGACCTGAGAGTGCGGTACCCAAAGCTATTCTTCCAAGGTTGTTGTGCCCACAACATTGATCTCATTGTGAAGGATGTTGGCAAGTCTGCATGGGGTGCGGGAATCATTGGGAAGTGTGAGAAGATCATTGCATTTTTCAGGAACAACGCCATGCCCAAGACATGGCTGAAGGAAAAAACGGGAGGCAAGGTGCTGAAGACCTGGTGTGACACCCGCTTTGCCTCTGTCTTTGACATGGTGGAGAGGCTCTTGGAGCTGAGAGCAGAGGTGGAGGAGTTTGTGCAGCTGCCTCTGTGGAAGCTGATTGGTTCAACCAGGGATGCAGGATTCATAAGCAGGAAGAAGGAGGTGAGGGCGCTCATTCACCGCAAGGTTTTTTGGTTGTAGGTGCGTCAGTTGAAGGATGTGCTGTTGCCACTGGTGAAGGTGCTGCGGGTGGCTCACGCCCCTGGTGGGGGGGCAGGGCAGATTTACGAGGGAGTGCTGGATTGTGCTGAGCTGCTGAAGGCCCTGACCGAGTAGAAAGGGAAGAAGCCTAGTAAGGTGGCAGAATGCCATGTCAACTACGTCTTGGGGAGGCTAGACCAGCGGTGGTCAAGGGACATGTCTTGTCCCCTTTATGCAGCTGCCCGCCGTCTGCATCCTCAAGACTTCGGGAATGATCTTTCAACTGACTCCACCACCTTGGAGGCCTGGCAGGCTGTCATAGAGGCCCTAGTTCCAGAAGAGCAGCAGGATGTTATCACGAAAGAGATGGGAGCCTTCCAGCTGGGACAGACTAGCGTAGTCCAGGATCCGATGGTGTCTGCACGCAGGAATGCCAAGGCTGTCGCAGCTGTCGCAAAGGTGCAATGTGGTACCATGACTGCTATCGAGTGGCATGTAAACTACATGTGTGCATTGCCTATTCTCAGGGATCTGGCTCTGAAGATCCTGTCTTAACCTTGCACATCATCACAATGTGAACGCATTTTCTCAGCGCATGAGCTCATTCATACCGCCAGGAGGAACCGGCTCAAGGTGGCAACCTTAGAGCTCCTCGTGCGGTGTCACGTGCGTTTGCACAAACACTATGGTAGGAATGGACGCAGAGCAGCGAGGGACCTGGCGAGGGCTGCACCAGCTGAAGCAAAAGCAGAGGCAGAAGCAGATGCTAGCGAGGATGACGGAGAGGTGGTGGAGGAGGAAGGTGTGTTGAGTGAGCCCGAGGAGGATTGGGAGACTGACGATGAGGGTCGGGAGGAGGAGGAGCTTGTGGAGGAGGTGGGAGAGGATGATGTGGTGGAGTTCATGGCCTCCGTGCGTGTCATGAATGATACCCCTGGTCTGCCTCATGCACGGCCAGTGCGTGTTCGTGTTCAGGAGAAGTCAGCAAGCACCAGGGCAGCGGCAGGTGGGGGAGGAGCAAGCACCAGGAGGGTACCGGCAAGTGGGG
>SZWC01001342.1:41595-73190 GCA_023375785.1 Penium margaritaceum
CGACCAAAGTAGGCATATGTACTGCCTTTGACCAGAGAAATCCGCTGTGTGTTGTCAACGTTGACAACTCATAAAACGAGGCACAAATGGTCAGAGGGGGAACAATGGTTTGGGAACACCAAGTATCACATAGCAAGCACAATGGGCTTCAATACATTGTGGCACGGTGTGGAGACCATGCACGATGACCAACCAAAGTAGGCATATGTCACTGACCATGACCAAATAATGTCACTAAGTGAGGTAAACTTTGACAACTCATAACACGAGTCACAAATGGTCAGGGTGGAAGATAATGGTTTGTGAAAACTCGTTATCTACTAGCAAGTACAAATACCTTCAATATGTAGTGGCACAATGTGGCTTCAATGCATAGTGACCACCCAAAGTATGCATATGTCACTGAACATGACAAAAGAATTTCACTTCAGGTGGTCAACGTTGAAAACGCATAACACGAGTCACAAATGGTCAAAGGGGAATACTATGGGTTGGGAATGCTAGTTATCAACTACGAAGTACAAAGACCTTCAACAAGCAGTGGCACGGTATGGCTAGCGTGCACAGTGACCAACCAAAGGATGCATACGTCACTGACTACGACCGAATAAGTCCACCATGTGTGGTCAACATTGACCACTCATAACACGAGTCACAAATGGTCAGAGGGAGAGACAGTGGTCTGGGAAGCCTATGTATTGACTACAAAGAACAAAGAACTTCAATACGTAGTGGCACTGTGTGGCTAATATGCACACCAAACAACCAAACTAGGCATATGTCACTGATCATGACCACAGAATTCCACTATGGGTGGTCAACGTTCACCAACCATAACACGAGTCACAAACGGTCAGGACAGGAAACAATGCTATGGGAATATCGGTTATCAACTGCCAAGTACAACGACCTTCAATCAGTAGTAGCACGGTGTGGCTACCATGCACAATGACCGACCAAAGTAGGCATATGTACTGCCTTTGACCAAAGAAATCCGTTGTGTGTGGTCGACAATGACAACTCATAATACGAGTCACAAATGGTCAGAGGGGGAAACAATGGTTTGGGAATACCAAGTATCACATAGCAAGCACAAGGGGCTTCAATGCGTTGTAGCATGGTGTGGAGACCATGCACGATGACCAACCAAAGTAGGCATATGTCACTGACCATGACCAAATAATATCACTAAGTGTGGTAAACTTTGATAACTCACAACACGAGTCACAAATGGTCAGGGTTGAAGGTATTGGTTTGTGGATAGAAGTTATCTACTAGCAAGTACAAATACCTTCAATATGTAGTGGCACAATGTGGCTTCAATGCACACTGACCACCCAAAGTATGAATATGTCACTGAACATGACGAAAGAATTCCACTTCATGTGGTCAACGTTGAAAACGCATAACACGAGTCACAAATGGTCAGATGCGAAAACAATGGGTTGGGAACCCTAGTCATCAACTAGGAAGAACAAAGACCTTCAACAAGCAGTGGCACGGTATGGCTAGCATGCACAGTGACCAACCAAAGGATGCATACGTCACTGACTACGACCGAATAAGTCCACTATGTGTGGTCAACATTGTCAACTCATAACACGAGTCACAAATGGTCAGAGGGAGAGACAATGGTTTGGGAAGCCTATGTATTGACTACGAAGGACAAAGAATTGCAGTACGCAGTGGCACAGTGTGGCTAATATGCACAACAAACAATCAAACTAGGCATATGTCACTGACCATGACCAAATAATATCACTAAGTGTGGTAAACTTTGACAACTCATAACACGAGTCACAAATGGTCAGAGGGGGAAACAATGGTTTGGGAACACCAAGTATCACATAGCAAGCACAGGGGGCTTCAATACGTTGTGGCACGGTGTGGAGACCATGCACGATGACCAACCAAAGTAGGCATATATCACCGACCATGACCAAAGAATGCCACTAAGTGTGGTAAACTTTGACAACTCATAACACAAGTCACCAATGGTCAGGGTGGAATTTAATGGTTTGTGAATACTAGTTATCTACTAGCAAGTATAAATACCTTCAATATGTAGTGGCACAATGTGGCTTCAATGCACAGTGACCACCCAAAGTATGCATATGTCACTGACCATGACGAAAGAATTTCACTTCATGTGGTCAACGTTGAAAACGCATAACACGAGTCACAGATGGTCAGAGGGGAAAACAATGGATTCGGAACACTAGTTATCAACTCGGAAGTACAAAGACCTTCAAC
Source organism: Penium margaritaceum (assembly GCA_023375785.1). Classification (NCBI taxonomy): domain Eukaryota; kingdom Viridiplantae; phylum Streptophyta; class Zygnematophyceae; order Desmidiales; family Peniaceae; genus Penium; species Penium margaritaceum. The sequence goes on from SZWC01001342.1 coordinate 43,849, forward strand.
AAGCAGTGGCACGGCATGGCTAGCGTGCACAATGACCAATCAAAGGATGCATACGTCACTGACTACGACCGAATAAGTCCATTATGTGTGGTCAACATTGATAACTCATAACACGAGTCACAAATGGTCAGAGGGAGATACAATGGTTTGGAAAGCCTATGTATTGACTAGAAAGGACAACGAACTTCAATACGTAGTGGCACGGTGTGGCTAATATGCACACCAAACAACCAAACTGGGCATATGTCAATGATCATGACCACATAAATTCAATATGGGTGGTGAACGTTGACCAACCATAACACGAGTCACAAACGGTCAGGACACGTAACAATGCTATGGGAATATTGGTTCTCAACTACCAAGTACAACGACCTTCATTTAGTAGTAAAGGAGTGGCTACCATGTGCAATGACCGACCAAAGTAGGCATATGTACTGCATTTGACCAAAGAAATCCGCTGTGTGTGGTCAACGTCGACACCTCATAATACGAGTCACAAATGGTCAGAGGGGGAAACAATGGTTTGGGAACACCAAGTATCACATAGCAAGCACAAGGGGCTTTAATACGTTGTGGCACGGTGTGGAGACCATGCACGATGACCAACCAAAGTAGGCATATGTCACTGACCATGACCAAATAATGTCACTAAGTGTGGTAAACTTTGACAGCTCACAACACGAGTCACAAAGGGTCAGTGTGGAAGGTAATGGTTTGTGAGTACTAGTTATCTACTAGCAAGTACAAATACCTTCAATATGTAGTGGCACAATGTTGCCTCAATGCACAGTGACCAACCAAAGTATGCATATGTCACTAACAATGACGAACAAATTTCACGTATGTGTTCAATGTGGAAAACGCATAACACCAGTCACAAATAGTCAGGGGGGAAAACAATGGGATGTGGACACTAGTTATCAACTAGCAAGTACAAAGACCTTCAACAAGCAGTGGCACGGTATGGCTAGCGTGCACAGTGACCAACCAAAGGATGCATACGTCACTGACTACGATAAAATAAGTCCACCATGTGTGGTCAACATTGACAACTCATAACACAAGTCAAAGATGGTCAGAGGGAGATACAATGGTTTGGGAAGCCTAAATATTGACTAGAAAGGACAAAAAACTTCAATACATAGTGGCACGGTGTGGCTAATATGCACACCAAACAACCAAACTAGGCATGTGTCACTGATCATGACCATAGAATTTCAATATGGGTGGTCAACGTTGACCAACCATGACACGAGTCACAAACGGGCAGGACAGGAAACAATGCTATAAGAATATCGGTTCTCAACTACCAATTACAACGACCTTCAGTCAGTAGTAGCACGGTGTGGCTACCATGCACAATGACCGACCAATGTAGGCATATGTACTGCCTTTGACCAAAGAAATCAGCTGTGTGTGGTCAGCGTTGACAACTCATAATACAAGTCACAAATGGTTAGAGGGGGGAACAATGGTTTGGGAACACCAAGTATAACATAGCAAGCACAAGGGGCTTCAATACGTTGTAGCACGGTGTGGAGACCATGCACGATGACCAACCAAAGTAGGCATATGTCACTGACCATGACCAAGTAATGTCACTAAGTGTGGTAAACATTGACCACTCACAACACAAGTCACAAATGGTCAGGGTGGAAGGTAATGGTTTATGAATACTAGTTATCTACTACCAAATACAAATACCTTCAATATGTAGTGGCACAATGTGGCTTCAATGCACCTTGACCAACCAAAGTATGCATATGTCACTAACCATGACGAACAAAATTCACTTCATGTGGTCAACGTTGAAAACGCATAACACGAGTCACAAATGGTCAGAGGGGAAAACAATGGATTGGGAAGCCTATGTATTGGCTAGAAAGGACAAAGAACTTCAATACGTAGTGGCATGGTGTTGCTAATATGAACACCAAACAATCAAACTAGGCATATGTCACCGGTCATGACCAGAGAATTTCAACATGGGTAGTCAACGTTGACCAACCATAACACGAGTCACAAACGGTCAGGAGAGGAAACAATGCTTTGAGAATATCGGTTCTCAACTACCATGTACAATAACCTTCAGTCACTAGTAGCGCGGTGTGGCTACCATGCACAATGACCAACCAAAGAAGGCATATTTACTGCCTTTGACCAAAGAAATCCGCTGTGTGTGGTCCACGTTGACAACTCATAATACGAGTCACAAATGGTCAGAGGGGCAAACAATGGTTTGGGAACACCACGTATCACATAGCAAGCACAAGGGGCTTCAATACATTGTGGCACGGCGTGGGGACCATGCACATGACCAAAAAAGTAGGCATATGTCACTGACCATGACCAAATAATGTCACTAAATGAGGTAAACTTTGACAACTCACAACACTAGTCACAAATGGTCAGTGTGGAAGGTAATGGTTTGTGAATACTAGTTATCTACTAGCAAGTACAAATACATTCAATATGTAGTGGCACAATGTGGCTTCAATGCACAGTGACTACCCAAAGTATGCATATGTCACTGACCATGACGAAAGAATTTCAGTTCATGTGGTCAACGTTGAAAACGCATAACACGAGTCACAAATGGTCACAGGGGGAAACAATTGGTTGGGAACACTAGTTATCAACTAGGAAGTACTAAGACCTTCAACAAGCAGTGGCACGGTATGGCTAGCGTGCACATTGACCAACCAAAGGATGCATACGTCACTGACTACGACCGAATAAGTCCACTATGTGTGGTCAACATTGACAACTCATAACACGAGTCACAAATGGTCAGAGGGAGAGACAATGGTTTGGGAAGCCTATGTATTGACTAGAAAGGACTAAGAATATCAATAAGTAGTGGCACGGTGTGGCTAATATGCACACCAAACAACCAAACTAGGCATATGTCACTGATCATGACCACAGAATTTCAATATGGGTGGTCAACGTTGACCAACCATAACACTAGTCACAAACGGTCAGGACAGGAAACATTGCTATGGGAATATCGGTTCTCAACAACCAAGTAAAACGACCTTCATTCAGTAGTAGCACGGTGTGGCTACCATGCACAATGACCGACCAACGTAGGCATATGTACTACCTTTGACCAACGAAATCCACTGTGTGTAGTCAACGTTGACAACTCATAATACGAGTCATAAATGGTCAGAGGGGGAACAAAGGGTTGGGAACACCAAGTATCACATAGCAAGCACAAGGGGCTTCAATACGTATTGGCATGGTGCGGAGACCATGCACAACGACCAACCAAAGTAGGCATATGTCACTAACCATGACCAAGTAATGTCACTAAGTGTGGTAAACTTTGACAACTCACAACACGAGTCACAAATGGTCAGGGTGGAAGGTATTGGCTTGTGTATGACAGTTATCTACTAGCAAGTACAAATACCTACAATATGTATTTACACAATGTGGCTTCAATGCACAGTGACCAACCAAAGTATGCATGTGTAACTAACCATGACGAATAAATTTCACTTTATGTGGTCAACGTTGAAAGCACAACACGAGTCACAAATGGTCAGAGGGGAAAACAATGGATTGGGAAGCCTATGTATTGGCTAGAAAGGACAAAGAACTTCAATACGTAGTGGCACGGTGTGCCTAATATGCACACCAAACAATCAAACTAGGCCTATGTCACTTATCATGACCAGAGAATTTCAATATGGGTGGTCAACGTTGACCAACCATAAAACGACTCACAAACAATCAGGAGAGGAAACAGTGCTATGAGAATATCGGTTCTCAACGACCAAGTACAATGACCATAAGTCAGTAGTAGCGCGGTGTGGCTACCATGCACAATGACCGACCAAAGTAGGCATATTTACTGCCTTTGACCAAAGACATCCGCTGTGTGTGGTCCACATTGACAGCTCATAGTACGAGTCACAAATGGTCAAAGGGGGAAACAATGGTTTGGGAACACCACGTGTCACATAGCAAGCACAAGGGGCTTCAATACGTTGTGGCCCGGTGTGGGGACCATGCACGATGACCAACCAAAGTAAGCATATGTCACTGGCCATGACCAAATAATGTCACTAAGTGTGGTAAACTTTGACAACTCACAACACGAGTCACAAATGGTCAGGGTGGAAGGTGATGGTTTGTGAATACTAGTTATGTACTAGCAAGTACAAATACCTTCAATATGTAGTGGCACAAAGTGGCTTCAATGCACAGTGACCACCCAAAGTATGCATATGTCACTGACCATGACGAAAGAAATTTACTTCATGTAGTCAACGTTGAAAACACATAACACGAGTCACAACTGGTCAGAGGGGAAAACTATGGGTTGGGAACACTAGTTATCAACTAGCAAGTACAAAGACCTTCAACGAGCAGTGGCACGGTAAGGCTAGCGGACACAGTGACAAACCAAAGGATACATACGTCACTGACTACGACCGAAAAAGTCCACTATGTGTGGTCAATATTGACAACTCATAACACGAGTCACAAATGGTCAGAGGGAGAGACAATGGTTTGGGAAGCCTATGTATAGACTAGAAAGGACAAAGAACTTCAATACGTAGTGGCACTGTGTGGCTAATATGCACAGCAAACAACCAAACTAGGCATATGTCACTGGTCATGACCACAGAATTTCAATATGGGTGGTCAACGTTGACCAACCATAACACGAGTCACAAACGGTCAGGACAGGAAACAATGCTGTGGGAATATCGGTTCTCAGCTACCAAGTACAGTGACCTTCAGTCAGTAGTAGCATGGTGTGGCTACCATGCACAATGACCGACCAAAGTAAGCATATGTACTGCCTTTGACCAAAGAAATCTGCTGTGTGTGGTCAACGTTGACAACTCATAATACGAGTCATAAATGGTCAGAGGGGGGAAACAATGGTTTGGGAACACCAAGTATTACATAGCAAGCACAAGGGGCTTCAATACATTGTGGAACGGTGTGGAGACCATGCATGATGACCAACCAAAGTAGGCATATGTCACTAGCCATGACCAAGTAATGTCACTAAGTGTGGTAAACTTTGACAACTCACAACACGAGTCACAAATGGTCAGGGAAGAAGGTAATGGTTTGTGAATACTAGTTATATACTAGCAACTACAAATACCTTCAATATGTAGTGGCACAATGTGGCTTCAATGCACAGTGGCCAACCAAAGTATGCATATGTCACTGAACATGACGAAAGAATTTCACTTCATGTGGTCAGCGTTGAAAACGCATAACACGAGTCACAAATGGTCAGAGGGGCAAACAATGGGTTGGGAACGCTAGTTATCAACTAGGAAGTACAAAGACCTTCAACAAGCAGTGGCACGGTATGGCTAGCGTGCATAGTGACCAACCAAAGGATGCATACGTCACTGACTACGACCGAATAAGTCCACTATGTGTGGTCAACATTGACAACTCATAACACGAGTCACAAATGGTCAGAGGGAGAGACAATGGTTTGGGAAGCCTGTGTATTGACTAGACAGGACAAAGAACTTCAATACGTAGTGGCACGGTGTGGCTAATATGCACACCAAACAACCAAACTAGGCATATGTCACCAATCATGACCACAGAACTTCAATATGGGTGGTCAACGTTGACCAACCATAACACGATGCACAAACGGTCAGGACAGGAAACAATGCTATGGGAATATCGGTTCTCAACTACCAAGTACAACAACCTTCAGTCAGTAGTAGCACGGTGTGGCTACCATCCACAATAACCGACCAATGTAGGCAGATGTACTGCCTTTCACCAAATAAATCCGCTGTGTGTGCTCAACGTTGACAACTCATAATACGAGTCACAAATGGCCAGAGGGGGAAACAATTGTTTGGGAACACCAAGTATCACATACCAAGCAGAAGGGGCTTCAATACGTTGTGGCACGGTGTGGAGACCATGCACAATGACCAACCAAAGTAGGCATATGTCACTGACCATGACCAAATAATGTCACTAATTGTGGTAAACGTTGACAACTCACAACACGAGTCACAAATGGTCAGGGTGGAAGGTAATGGTTTGTGAATACTAGTTATCTACTAGCAAGTACAAATACCTGCAATATGTAGTGGCACAATGTGGCTTCAATGCACAGTGACCAACCAAGGTATGCATATGTTACTGAACATGACGAAAGAATTTCCCTTCATGTGGTCAACGTTGAAAACGCATAACACGAGTCACAAATGGTTAGAGGCAAAAATAATGGATTGGGAACACTAGTTATCAACTAGGAGTACAAAGACCTTCAACAAGCAGTGGCACGGTATGGCTAGCGTGCACAGTGACCAACCAGAGGATACATACGTCGCTGACTACAACCGAATAAGTCCACTATGTGTGGTCAACATTGACAACTCATAACAGGAGTCACAAATGGTCAGAGGGATAGACAATGGTTTGAGAAGCCTATGTATCGACTAGAAAGGACAAATAACTTCAATACGTAGTGGCACGGTGTGGCCAATATGCACACCAAACAACCAAACTAGGCATATGTCACTGATGCTGACCACATAATTTCAACATGGGTGGTCAACGTTGACCAACCATAACACGAGTCACAAACGGTCAAGACAGGAAACAATGCTATGGGAGTATCGGTTCTCAACTACCAAGTACAACAACCTTCAGTCAGTAGTAGCACGGTGTGGCTACCATGCACAATGACCGACCAAAGTAGGCATATGTACTGCCTCTGACCAAAGAAATCTGCTGTGTGTGGTCAACGTTGATAACTCATAATACGAGTCACAATTGGTCAGAGGGGGAAACAATGGTTTGGGAACACCAAGTATCACATAGCAAGCACAATGGGCTTCAATACCTTGTGGCACGGTGTGGAGACCATGCACGATGACCAACCAAAGAAGGCATATGTCACTGACCATGACAAAGTAATGTCACTAAGTGTGGTATACTTTGACAACACACAACACGAGTCACAAATGGTCAGGGTGGAAGGTAATGGTTTGTGAATACTAGTTATCTACTAGCAGGTAAATATACCTTCAATATGTAGCGGCACAATGTGGCTTCAATGCACAGTGACCAGCCAAAGTATGCATATGTCACTAACCATGACGAACAAATTTCACTTCATGTGGTCAACGTTGAAAACGCATAACACGAGTCACAAATGGTCAGAGGGGAAAACAATGGATTGGGAAGCCTATGTATTGGCTAGAAAGGACAAAGAACTTCAATACATATTGGCACGGTGTGGGTAACATGTACAGCAAACAATCAAACTAGGCATATGTCACTTATCATGACCAGATGATTTCAATATGGGTGGTCAACGTTGACCAACCATAACACGAGTCAAAAATGGTCAGGAGAGGAAACAATGCTATGTGAATATCGGTTCTCAACTACCAAGTAAAATGACCTTCAGTCAGAAGTAGCGCGGTGTGGCTACCATGCACAATGACCGACCAAAGTAGGCATATTTACTGCCTTAGACCAAAGAAATCCGCTATGTGTGGTCCACGTTGACAACTCATAACACGAGTCACAAATGGTCAGAGGGGGAAACAATGGTTTGGGAACACCACGTATCACATAGAAAGCACAAGGGACTTCGATACGTTGTGGCACGGTGTGGGGACCATGCATGATGACCAACCAAAGTATGCATATGTTACTGACCATGACCAAATAATGTCACTGAGTGTAATAAGCGTTGACAACTCACAACACGAGTCACAAATCGTCAGGCTGGAAGGTAATGGTTTGTGAATACTAGTTATCTACTAGCAAGTACAAATAACTTCAATATGTAGTGGCACAATGTGGCTTCAATGCAGAGTGACCACCCAATGTATGCATATGTCACAGACCATGACAAAAGAATTTAACTTCATATGGTCAACGTTGAAAACGCATAACACGAGTCACAAATGGTCAGAGGGGAAAACAATGGGTTGGGAACACTAGTTATCAACTAGCAAGTACAAAGAACTTCAACAAGCAGTGGCACGGTATGGCTAGCGTGCACAGTGACCAACCAAAGGATGCATACGTCACTGACTACGACCGAATAAGTCCACTAAGTGTGGTCAACATTGACAGCTCATAACAGGAGTAACAAATGGTCAGATGGAGAGAAAATGGCTTGGGAAGCCTATGTATTCACTAGAATAGACAAAGAAGTTCAATACGTAGTGGCACGGTGTGGCTAGTATGCACACCAAACAACCAAACTAGGCATATGTCACTGATCATGACCACATAACTTCAATATGGGTGGTCAATGTTGACCAACCATAACACGAGTCACAAATGGTCAGGGTGGAAGGTAATGGGTTGTGAATACCAGTTATCTACTAGCAAGTACAAATAACTTCAATATGTAGTGGCACGGTGTGGCTAATATGCACACCAAACAACCAAACTAGGCATATGTCACTGATCATGACCACATAACTTCAATATGGGTGGTCAATGTTGACCAACCATAACACGAGTCACAAACGGTCAGGACAGGAAACAATGCTATGGGAGTATTGGTTCTCAACTACCAAGTACAACGACCTTCATTCAGTAGTAGCACGGTGTGGCTACCATGTACAATGACCGACCAAAGTAGGCATATGTACTGCCTTTGACCAACGAAATCTGCTGTGTGTGGTCAACGTTGACAACTCATAATACGAGTCACAAATGGTCAGAGGGGGAAACAATGGTTTGGGAACACCAAGTGTCACATAGCAAGCACTAGGGGCTTCAATACGGTGTGGCACGGTGTGGAGACCATGCACGATGACCAACCAAAGTAAGCATATGTCACTTACCATGACAAAATAATGTCACTAAGAATGGTAAACTTTGACAACTCACAACACGAGTCACAAATGGTCAGGGTGGAAGGTAATGGTTTGAGAATACTAGTTATCTACTAGTAAGTACAAATACCTTCAATATGTAGTGGCACAATGTGGTTTCAATGCACAGTGACGAACCAAAGTATGCATATGTCACTGACCATGACAAAAGAATTTCACTTCATGTGGTCAACGTTGAAAACGCATAACACAAGTCACAAATGGTCGGAGGGGAAAACAATGGACTTGGAACACTAGTTATCAACTAGGAAGTACAAAGACCTTCAACAAGCAGTGGCACGGTATGGCTAGCGTGCACAATGCCAACCAAAGGATACATACGTCACAGACTACAACCGAATAAGTCCGCTATGTGTGGTCAACATTGACAACTCATAACACGAGTCACAAATGGTCAGAGGGAGAGACAATGGTTTGGGAAGCCTATGTATTGACTAGAAAGGACAAAGAACTTCAATACGTAGTGGCACGGTGTGGCTAGTATGCACACCAAACAACCAAACTACGCATATGTCACTGATCATGACCACAATACTTCAATATGGGTGGTCAACGTTGACCAACCATAACACGAGTCACAAATGGTCAGGACAGGAAACAATGCTATGGGAATATCGGTTCTCAACAACCAAGTACAACGACCTTAAGTCAGTAGTAGCACGGTGTGACTACCATGCACAATGACCGACCATAGGAGGCATATGTACTGCCTTAGACCAAAGAAATCCGCTGTGTGTGGTCAACATTGACAACTTATAATACGAGTCACAAATGGTCAGAGGGGGAAACAATAGTTTGGGAACACCAAGTATCACATAGCAAGCACAAGGGGCTTCAATACGTTGTGGAGACCATGCACGATGACCAACCAAAGTAGGCATATGTCACTGACCATGACCAAGTAATGTCACTAAGTGTGGTAAACTTTGACAACTCACAACATGAGTCACAAATGGTCAGGGTGGAAGGTAATGGGTTGTGAATACCAGTTATCTACTAGCAAGTACAAATACATTCAATATGTAGTGGCACAATGTGGCTTCAATGCACAGTGACCAACCAAAGTATGCATATGTCACTAACCATGACGAACAAATTTCACTTCATGTGGTCAACGTTAAACACGCATAACACAAGTCACAAGTGGTCAGAGGGGAAACCAATGGATTGGGAAGCCTATGTATTGCCTATAAAGGACAAAGAACTTCAATACGTAGTGGCACGGTGTGGCTAATATGCACACCAAACAATCAAACTAGGCATATGTCACTGATCATGACCAGAGAATTTCAATATGGGTGGTCAATGCTATGAGAATATTGGTTCTCAACTACCAAGTACAATGACCTTCAGTCAATAGTAGCGCGTTGTGGCTACCATGCACAATGACTGACCAAACTAGGCATATTTACTGCCTTTGACCAAAGAAATCCGTTGTGTGTGGTCCACGTTCACAACTCATAATACGAGTCACAAATGGTCAGAGGGGGAAACAATGGCTTGGGAACACCACGTATCACATAGCAAGCACAAGGGGCTTCAATACGTTGTGGCACGGTGTGGGGACCATGCACGATGACCAACCAAAGTAGGCATGTGTCACTGACCATGACCAAATAATGTCACTAAGTGTGGTAAACTTTGACAACTCACAACACGAGTCACAAATGGTCAGGGTGGAAGGTAATGGTTTGATAAAACTAGTTATCTACTAGCAAGTACAAATACCTTCAATATGTAGTGGCACAATGTGGCTTCAATGCACAATGACCACCCTGAGTATGCATATGTCACTGACCATGACGAAAGAATTTCACTTCATGTGGTCAATGTTGAAAACGCATAGCACGAGTCACAGATGGTCAGAGGGGAAAACAATGGGTTGGGAACACTAGTTATCAACTAGGAAGTACAAAGACCTTGAACAAACAGTGGCACGGTATGGCTAGCGTGCACAGTGACCAACCAAAGGATGCATACGTCACGGACTACGACCGAATAAGTCCACTATGTGTTGTCAACATTGACAACTCATAACACGAGTCACAAATGGTCAGAGGGAGAGAAAATGGTTTGGGAAGCCTATGTATTGACTAGAAAGGACAAAGAACTTCAATATGTAGTGGCACGGTGTGGCTAATATGCACACCAAACAACCAAGCTAGGCATATGTCACAGATCATGACCACATGATTTCAATATGGATGGTCAACGTTGACCAACCATAACACGGGTCACAGATGGTCAGGACAGGAAACAATGCTATAGGAATATCGGTTCTCAACTAACTTTAGTCAGTAGTAGCACGGTGTGGCTACCATGTACAATGACCGACCAAAGTAGGCATATGTACTGCCTTTGACCGAAGAAATCCGCTGTGTGGTCAACGTTGACAACTCATAATATGAGTCACAAATGGTCAGAGGGGGAAACAATGGTTTGGCAACACCCAGTATCTCATAGCAAGCACAAGGGGATTCAATACGTTGTGGCACGGTGTGGAGACCATGCACGATGACCAACCAAAGCAGGCATATGTCACTGACCATGACCGAATAATGTCACCAAGTGTGGTAAACGTTGACAACTCACAACACGAGTCACAAATGGTCAGGGTGGAAGGTAATGGTTTGTGAATACTAGTTGTCTACTAGCAAGTACAAATACCTTCAATATGTAGTGGCACAATGTGGCCTCGATGCACAGTGCCCAACCAAAATATGCATATGTCACTAACCATGATGAACAAATTTCACGTATGTGGTCAATGTTGAGAACGCATAACACGAGTAACAAATAGTCAGAGCGGAAAATAATGGATTGGGGACACTAGTTTTCAACTAGCAAGTACAAATACCTTCAACAAGCAGTGGCACGGTATGGCTAGCGTGCACAGTGACCAACCAAAGGATGCATACGTCACTGACTACGACCAGATAGGTCCACTATGTGTGGTCAACATTGACAACTCATAACACGAGTCACAAATGGTCAGAGGGAGAGACAATGGTTTGGGAAGCCTATGTATTGACTAGAGAGGACAAAGAACTTCAATACGTAGTGGCACGATGTGGCTAATATGCACACCAAACAGCCAAACTAGGCATATGTCACTGATCATGACCACAGAATTTCAATATGGGTGGTCAACATTGACAACTCATAACACGAGTCACAAATGGTCAGAGGGAGAGACAATGGTTTGGGAAGCCTATGTATTGACTAGAGAGGACAAAGAACTTCAATACGTAGTGGCACGATGTGGCTAATATGCACACCAAACAGCCAAACTAGGCATATGTCACTGATCATGACCACAGAATTTCACTATGGGTGGTCAACGTTGACCAACCATAACACGAGTCACAAACGGTGAGGAGAGAAAACAGTGCTATGAGAATATCGTTTCTCAACAACCAAGTACAATGTCCTTCAGTCAGTAGCAGCGCGGTGTGGCTACCATGCACAATGACCGACCAAAGTAGGCATATTTACTGCCTTTGACCAAAGAAATCTGCTCTGTGTGGTCCACGTTGACAACTCATAATACAAGTCACAAATGGTCAGAGGGGGAAACAATGGCTTGGGAACACCACGTATCACATAGCAAGCACAAGGGGTTTCAATACGTTGTGGCACGGTGTGGGGACCATACACGATGACCAACCAAAGTAGGCATATGTCACTGACCACGACCAAATAATGTCACTAAGTGTGGTAAACTTTGACAACTCACGACACGAGTCACAAATGGTCAGGGTGGAAGGTAATGGGTTGTGAATACTACTTATCTACTAGCAAGTACAAATACCTTCAATATGTAGTGGCACAATGTGGCTTAAATGCACAGTGACCACCCTGAGTATCCATATGTCACTGACCATGACGAAAGAATTTCACTTCATGTGGTCAACGTTGAAAACACATAACACGAGTCACAAATGGTCAGAGGGGAAAACAATGGGTTGGGAACACTAATTATCAACTAGGAAGTGAAGATACCGTCAACAAGCAGTGGCACGGTATGGCTAGCGTGCACAGTGACCAACCAAATGATGCATACGTCACAGACTACGACCGAATACGTCCACTATGTGAGGTCAACATTGACAACTCATAACACGAGTCACAAATGGTCAGAGGGAGAGAAAATGGTTTGGGAAGCCTATGTATTGACTAGAAAGGACAAAGAACTCCAATAAGTAGTGGCAGGGTGTGGCTAATATGCACACCAAACAACCAAGCTAGGCATATGTCACTGATCATGACCACAAGATTTCAATATGGGTGGTCAACGTTGACCAACCATAACACGGGTGACAAACGGTCAGGACAGGAGACAATGCTATAGGAATATCGGTTCTCAACTACCAAGTACAACGACCTTCAGTCAGTAGTAGCACGGTGTGGCTACCTTGTACAATGACCGACCAAAGGAGGCATATGTACTGCCTTTGACCAAAGAAATCCGCTATGTGTGGTCAACGTTGACAACTCATAATACGAGTCACAAATGGTCAGAGGGGGAAACAATGGTTTGGGAACACCAAGTAGTATATAGCAAGCACAAGGATCTTCAATAAGTTGTGGCACGGTGTGTAGACCATGCACGATGACCAACCAAAGTCGGCATATGTCACTGACCATGACCAAGTAATGTCACTAAGTGTGGTAACCTTTGACAACTCACAACACGAGTCACAAATGGTTAGGGTGGAAGGTAATGGTTTGTGAATACTAGTTTTCTACTAGCAAGTACAAATACCTTCAATATGTAGTGGCACAATGTGGCTTCAATGCACAGTGACCAACCAAAGTATGCATATGTCACTAACCATGACGAACAAACTTCACTTCACTTGGTCAACGTTGAACACGCATAACACGAGTCACAAGTGGTCAGAGGGGAAACCAATGGATTGGGAAGCCTATGTATTCGCTAGAGAGGACAAAGAACTTCAATACGTAGTGGCACGGTGTGGCTAATATGCACACCAAATAATCAAACTAGGCATATGTCACTGATCATGACCATAGAAATTTCAATATGGGTGGTCAACATTGACCAACCATAACACGAGTCACAAACGGTCAGGAGAGGAAACAATGCTATGAGAATATCGGTTCTCAACTACCAAGTACAATGACCTTCAGTCAGTAGTAGCGCGGTGTGGCTACCATGCATAATGACCGACCAAAGTAGGCATATATACTGCCTTTGACAAAAGAAATCCGCTGTGTGTGGTCCAGGTTGACAACTCATAATACGAGTCACAAATGGTCAGAGGGGGAAAGAATGGCTTGGGAACACCACGTATCACATAGCAAGCACAAAGGGCTTCAATACGTTGTGGCACAGTTTGGGGACCATGCACGATGACCAACCAAAGTAGGCATATGTCATTGACCACGACCAAACAATATCACTAAGTGTGGAAAACTTTGACAACTCACAACACGAGTCACAAATGGTCAGGGTGGAAGGTAATGGTTTTTGAATACTAGTTATCTACTAGCAAGTACAAATACCTTCAATATGTAGTGGCACAATGCGGCTTCAATGCACAGTGACCACCCTGATTATGCATATGTCACTAACCATGACGAAAGAATTTCACTTTATGTGGTCAACGTTGAAAACGCATAACACGAGTCACAAATGGTCCGAGGGGCAAACAATGGGTTGGGAACACTAGTCATCAACTAGGGAGTACAAAGACCTTCAACAAGCAGTGGTACGGTATGGCTAGCGTGCACAGTGACCAACCAAAGGATACATACATCACTGACTACGACCCAATAAGTCCACTATGTGTGGTCAACATTAACAACTCATAACACGAGTCACAAATGGTCAGAGGGAGAGAAAATGTAGTGGAAAGCCTATGTATTGACTAGAAAGGACAAAGAACTTCACTATGTAGTGGCACGGTGTGGCTAATATGCACAACAAACAACCAAGCTAGGCATATGTCACTGGTCATGACCACATGATTTCAATATGGGTGGTCAACGTTGACCAACCATAACACGGGTCACAAACGGTCAGGACAGGAAACAATGCTATAGGAATATCGGTTCTCAACTACCAAGTACAACGACCTTCAGTCAGAAGTAGCATGGTGTGGCTACCATGTACAATGACCGACCAAAGTAGGCATGTGTACTGCCTTTGACCAAAGAAATCCGCTATGTGTGGTCAACGTTGACAACTCATAAAACGAGTCACAAATGGTCAGAGGGGGAAACAATGGTTTGGGAACACCAAGTATTACATAGCAAGCACAAGGGGCTTCAATACGTTGTGGCACGGTGTGGAGACCATGCACGATGACCAACCAAAGTAGGCATATGTCACTGACCATGACCAAATAATGTCACTAAGTGTGGTAAACTTTGACAACTCACAACACGAGTCACAAATGGTCAGGGTGGAAGGTAATGGTTTGTGAATACTAGTTATCTACTAGCAAGTACAAATACCTTCAATATGTAGTGGCACAATGTGGCTTCAATGCACAGTGACCACCCAAAGTATGCATATGTCACTGACCATGACGAAAGAATTTCACTTCATGTGGTCAACGTTGAAAACGCATAACACGAGTCACAAATGGTCAGAGGGGNGTATCACATAGCAAGCACAAGGGGCTTCAATACGTTGTGGCACAGTGTGGAGACCATGCACGATGACCAACCAAAGTAGGCATATGTCACTGACCATGACCAGATAATGTCACTAAGTGTGGTAAAATTTGACAACTCACAACACGAGTCACAAATGGTCAGGGTGGAAGGTAATGGTTTGTGAATACTAGTTATCTACTAGCAAGTACAAATTCCTTCAATATGTAGTGGCACAATGTGGCCTCAATGCACAGTGACCAACCAAAGTATGCATATGTCACTAACCATGATGAACAAATTTCACGTATGTGGTCAATGTTGAGAACGCATAACACGAGTCACAAATGGTCAGAGCAGAAAACAATGGATTGGGGACACTAGTTATCAAATAGCAAGTACAAAGACCTTCAACAAGCAGTGGCACGGTATGGCTAGCGTGCACAGTGACCAACCAAGGGCTGCATATGTCACTGACTACGACCGAATAAGTCCACTATGTGTGGTCAACATTGACAACTCATAACACGAGTCACAAATGGTTGGAGGGAGATACAATGGTTTGGGAAGCCTATGTATTGACTAGAAAGGACAAAGTAATTCAATACGTAGTGGCATGGTGTGCCTAATATGCGCACCAAACAACCAAACTAGGCATATGTCACTGATCATGACCACACAATTTCAATATGGGTGGTCAACGTTGACCAACCATAACACGAGCCACAAACGGGCAGGACATGAAACAATGCTATGGGAATATTGGTTCTCAACTATCAAGTACAATGAACTTCACTCGGTAGTAGCACGGTGTGGCTACCATGCACAATGACCGACCAAAGTAGGCATAGGTACTGCCTTTGACCAAAGAAATCCGCTGTGTGTAGTCAACGTTGACAACTCATAATACCAGTCACAAATGGTCAGAGGGGGGAAACAATGCTTTGGGAACACCATGAGGCACATAGCAAGCACAAGGGGCTTCAATATGTTGTGGCACGGTGGGGAGACCATGCACGATGACCAACGAAAGTAGGCATATGTCACTGACCATGACCAAATAATGTCACTAAGTGTGGTAATCTTTGACAACTCACAACACGAGTCACAAATAGTCAGGCTGGAAGGTAATGGTTTGTGAATACTCGTTATCCACTAGCAAGGACAGATACCTTCAATATGTAGTGGCACAATATCGCTTCAATGCACAGTGACCAACCAAAGTATGCATATGTCACTGAACATGACGAAATAATTTCACTTCATGTGGTCAATGTTGAAAATGCATAACACGAGTCGCAAATAGTCAAAGGGGAAAACAATGGGTTGGGAAGACTAGTTATCAACTAGAAAGTACAAAGGCCTTCAACAAGCAGTGGCACGGTATGGCTAGCGTGCACAGCGACCAACCAAAGGATGCATAAGTCACTGACTAGGACCGAATAAGTCCACTATGTGTGGTCAACATTGACAGCTCATAACACGAGTCGCAAATGGTCAGAGGGAGAGAAAATGGTTTGGGAAGCCTATGTATTGACTAAAAAGGACAAAGAACTTCAATACGTAGTGGCATGGTGTGGCTAATATGCACACCAAACAACCAAACTAGGCATATGTCACTGATCAAAACCACAGAATTTCAATATGGGTGGTCAACATTGACCAACCATAACACGAGTCACAAACGGTCAGGACAGGAAGCAACGCTTTGGGAATATCGGTTCTCAACTACCAAGTACAACGACCTTCAGTCAGTAGTAGCACGGTGTGGCTACCATGCACAATGACCGACCAAAGTAAGCACATGTACAACCTTTGACCAAAGAGATCCCCTGTGTGAGGTCAAGGTTGACAACTCGTAATACGAGTCACAAATGGTCAGAGGGGGAAACAATGGTTTGGGAACACCCAGTATCACATAGCAAGCACAAGGGGCTTCAATACGTTGTGGCACGGTGTGGAGACCATGCACGATGACCAACCAAAGTAGGCATATGTCACTGACCATGACCAAATAATGTCACTAAGTGTGGTAAACTTTGACAACTCACAGCACGAGTCACAAATGGTCAGGGTGGAGGGTAATGGTTTGTGAATACGAGTTATCTACTAGCAAGTACAAATATCTTCAATATGTTGTGGCACAATGCGGCTTCAATGCACAGTGACCACCCAAAGTATGCATATGTCACTGACCATGAAGAAAAAATTTCACTTCATGTGGTCAACATTGAAAACGCATAACACGAGTCACAAATGGGCAGAGGGGAAAACAATTGGTTGGGAACACTAGTTATCAACTAGGAAGTTCAAAGAGATTAAAAAAGCAGTGGCAGGGTATGGCTAGCGTGCACAGTGACCAACCAAAGGATGCATACGTCACTGACTACGACCAAATAAGTCCACTATGTGCGGTCAACATTGACAACTCATAACACGAGTCACAAATGTTCAGAGGGAGAGACAATGGTTTGGGAAGCCTATGTATTGACTAGAAAGGAGAAAGAACTTCAATACGTAGTGGCACGGTGTGGATAATATGCACACCAAACAACCAAACTAGGCATATGTCACTGATCATGACCACGGAATTTCAATATGGGTGGTCAACATTGACAAACCATAACACGAGTCACAAACGGTCAGGACAGGAAACAATGCTATGGGAATATCGGTTCTCAACTACCAAGTACAACGACCTTCACTCAGTAGTAGCACGGTGTGGCTACCATGTACAATGACCGACCAAAGTAGGCATATGTACTGCCTTTGACCAAAGAAATCCGCTGTGTGTGGTCAACGTTGACAACTCATAATACGAGTCACAAATGGTCAGAGGGGGAAACAATGGTTTGGGAACACCAAGTATCACATAGCAAGCACAAGGGGCTTCAATACGTTGTGGCACGGTGTGGAGACCATGCACGATGACCAACCAAAGTAGGCATATGTCACTGACCATGACCAAATAATGTCACTAAGTGTGGTAAACTTTGACAACTCACAACACGAGNTGGTTTGGGAAGCCTATGTATTGACTAGAAAGGACAAAGAACTTCAATACGTAGTGGCACGGTGTGGCTAATATGCACACCAAACAACCAAACTAGGCATATGTCACTGATCATGACCACATAATTTCAATATGGGTGGTCAACGTTGACCAACCATAACACGAGTCACAAACGGTCAGGACAGGAAACAATGCTATGGGAATATCGGTTCTCAACTACCAAGTACAACGACCTTCATTCAGTAGTAGCACGGTGTGGCTACCATGTACAATGACCGACCAAAGTAGGCATATGTACTGCCTTTGACCAAACAAATCCGCTGTGTGTGGTCAATGTTGACAACTCATAATACGAGTCACAAATGGTCAGAGGGGGAAACAATGGTTTGGGAATACCATGAGTCACATAGCAAGTACAAGGGGCTTCAATATGTTGTGGCACGGTGTGGAGACCATGCACGATGACCAACCAAAGTAGGCATATGTCACTGACCATGACCAAATAATGTCACTAAGTGTGGTAAACTTTTACAACTTACAACACGAGTCACTGATGGTCAGGGTGGAAGGTAATGGTTTGTGAATACTCGTTATCCACTAGCAAGTACAAATACCTTCAATATGTAGTGGCACAATATCGCTTCAATGCACAGTGACCAACCAAAGTATGCATATGTCACTGAACATGACGAAAGAATTTCACTTCATGTGGTCAATGTTGAAAACGCATAACACGAGTCGCAAATGGTCAAAGGGGAAAACAATGGGTTGGGAACACTAGTTATCAACTAGAAAGTACAAAGGCCTTCAACAAGCAGTGGCACGGTATGGCTAGCGTGCACGGCGACCAACCAAACGATGCATAAGTCACTGACTACGACCGAATAAGTCCACTATGTTATGTCAACATTGACAACTCATAACAGGAATCACAAATGGTCAGAGGGAGAGACAATGGTTTGGGAAGCCTATGTTTTGACTAAAAGGACAAAGAACTTCAATACGTAGTGGCACGGTGTGGCTAATATGCACACCAAATAACCAAACTAGGCATATGTCACTGATCATGACCACAGAATTTCAATATGGGTGGTCAATGTTGACCAACCATAACACGAGTCACAAACGGCCAGGACAGGAAACAACGCTTTGGGAAAATCGGTTCTCAACTACCAAGTACAATGACCTTCAGTCACTAGTAGCACGGTGTGGCTACCATGCACAATGACCAACCAAAGTATGCATATGTACTGCCTTTGACCAAAGAAATCCGCTGTGTGTGGTCAACATTGACAACTCATAATACGAGTCACAAATGGTCAGAGGGGGAAACAATGGTTTGGGAACACCCAGTATCACATAGCAAGCACAAGGGGCTTCAATACGTTGTGGCACGGTGTGGAGACCATGCATGATGACCAACCAAAGTAGGCATATGTCACTGACCATGACCAAAGAATGTCACTGAGTGTGGTAAACTTTGACAACACACAATACGAGTCGCAAATGGTCAGGGTGGAAGGTAATGGTTTGTGAATACTAGTTATCTACTAGCAAGTACAAATACCTTCAATATGTAGTGGCACAATGTGGCTTCAATGCACAGTGACCAACCAAAGTATGCATATGTCACTGAACATGACGAAAGAATTTCACTTCATGTGGTCAAAGTTGAAAACGCATAACACGAGTCACAAATGGTCAGAGGGGGGAAACAATGGATTGGGAACACTAGTTATCAACTAGGAAGTACAAAGATCTTTAACAAGCAGTGGCACGGTATGGCTAGCGTGCACAGTGACCAACCAAAGGATGCATACGTCACTGACTACAACCGAATAAGTCCACTATGTGTGGTCAACATTGACAACCCATAACACGAGTCACAAATGGTCAGAGGGAGAGACAATGGTTTGGGAAGCCTATGTATTGACTAGAAAGGACAAAAAACTTCAATACGTAGTGGCACGGTGTGGCTAACATGCACACCAAACAACCAAACTAGGCATATGTCACTGATCATGACCACGTGATTTCAATATGGGTGGTCAACGTTGACCAACCATAACACGAGTCACAAACGGCCAGGACAGGAAACAATGCTATGGGAATATCGGTTCTCAACTACCAAGTACAACGACCTTCAGTCAGTAGTAGCACGGTGTGGCTACCATGCACAATGACCAACCAAAGTAGGCATATGTGGTGCCTTTGACCAAAGAAATCCGCTGTGTGTGGTCAACGTTGACAACTCATAATACGAATCACAAATGGTCTGAGGGGAAAACAATGGTTTGGGAACACGAAGTATCACATAGCAAGCACAAGGGGCTTCAATACGTTGTGGCACGGTGTGGAGACCATGCACGATGACCAACCAAAGTAGGCATATGTCACTGACCATGACCAAGTGACATCACTACGTGTGGTAAACTTTGACAGCTCACAACACGAGTCACAAATGGTCATGGTGGAAGGCAATGGTTTGTGAATACTAGTTATCCACTAGCAAGTACAAATACCTTCAATATGTAGTAGCACAATGTGGCTTCAATGCACAGTGACCAACCAAAGTATGCATATGTCACTGAACATGACGAAAGAATTTCACTTCATGTGGTCAACGTTGAAAACGCATAACACGAGTCACAAATGGTCAAAGGGGAAAACAATGGGTTGGGAACACTAGTTATCAACTAGGAAGTACAAAGACATTCAAAAAGTAGTGGCACGGTATGGCTAGCGTGCACATTGACCAACCAAACGATGCATAAGTCACTGACTACGACCGAATAAGTCCACTATGTGTTGTCAACATTGACAACTCATAACACGAATCACAAATGGTCAGAGGGAGAGACAATGGTTTGGGAAGCCTATGTTTTGACTAAAAGGACAAAGAAGTTCAATACGTAGTGGCACGGTGTGGCTAATATGCACACCAAATAACCAAACTAGGCATATGTCACTGATCATGACCACAGAATTTCAATATGTGTGGTCACCGTTGACCAACCATAACACGAGTCACAAACGGTCAGGACAGGAAACAACGCTTTGGGAAAATCGGTTCTCAACTACCAAGTACAATGACCTTCAGTCAGTAGTAGCACGGTGTGGCTACCATGCACAATGCCCGACCAAAGTAGGCATATGTACTGCCTTTGACCAAAGAAATCCGCTGTGTGTGGTCAACGTTGACAACTCATAATACGAGTCACAAATGGTCAGAGGGGGAAACAATGGTTTGGGAACACCCAGTATCACATAGCAAGCACAAGGGGCTTCAATACGTTGTCGCACGGTGTGGAGACCATGCATGATGACCAACCAAAGTAGGCATATGTCACTGACCATGACCAAAGAATGTCACTGAGTGTGGTAAACTTTGACAACACACAATATGAGTCGCAAATGGTCAGGGTGGAAGGTAATGGTTTGTGAATACTAGTTATCTACTAGCAAGTACAAATACCTTCAATATGTAGTGGCACAATGTGGCTTCAATGCACAGTGACCAACCAAAGTATGCATATGTTACTGAACATAACGAAAGAATTTCACTTCATGTGGTCAAAGTTGAAAACGCATAACACGAGTCACAAATGGTCAGAGGGGGGAAACAATGGATTGGGAAGCCTATGTATTGGCTAGAAAGGACAAAGAACTTCAATACGTAGTGGCACGGAGTGGCTAATATGCACACCAAACAATCAAACTAGGCATATGTCACTATTCATGACCTGAGAATTGCAATATGGGTGGTCAACGTTGACCAACCATAACACGGGTCACAAACGGTCAGGAGAGGAAACAATGCTATGAGAATATCGGTTCTCAACTACCAAGTACAACGACCTTCATTCGCTAGTAGCACGGCGTGGCTACCATGGACAATGACCGACCAAAGTAGGCATATGTACTGCCTTTGACCAAAGAAACCCGCTGTGTGTAGTCCACGTTGACAACTCATAATACGAGTCACAACTGGTCAGAGGGGGAGACAATGGTTTGGGAACACCACGAATCACATAGCAAGCACAAGGGGCTTCAATATGTTGTGGCACAGTGTGGAGACCATGAACGATGACCAACCAAAGTAGGCATACGTCACTGACCATGACCAAATAATGTCACTAAGTGTGGTAAACTTTGACAACTCACAACACGAGTCACAGATGGTCAGGGTGGAAGGTAATGGTTTGTGAATACTAGTTATCTACTAGAATGTACAAGTACCTTCAATATGTAGTGGCACAATGTGGCTTCAATGCACATTGACCAACCAAAATATGCATATGTCACTGAACATGACGAAAGAATTTCACTTCATGTGGTCAACGTTGAAAACGCATAACACGAGTCACAAATGGTCAAACGGGGAAACAATGGGTAGGGAACACTAATTATCAACTAGGAAGTACAAAGACCTTCATCAAGCAGTGGCACGGTATGGCTAGCGTGCACAGTGACCAACCAAATGATGCATACGTCACTGACTACGACCGAATAAGTCCACTATGTGTGGCCAACATTGACAACTCATAACACGGGTCACAAATGGTCAGAGGGAGAGACAATGTTTTGGGAAGCCTTTGTATTGACTAGAAAGGACAAAGAACTTCAATACCTAGTGGCACGGTGTGGCTAATATGCACACCAAACAACCAAACTAAGCATATGTCACTGATCATGACCACAGAACTTCAATATGGGTGGTCAACGTGGACCAACCATAGTCACAAACGGTCAAGACAGGAAACAATGCTATGGGAATATCGGTTCTCAACTACCAAGTACAACGACCTTCAGTCGGTAGTAGCACTGTGTGGCTACCATGCACAATGACGGACCAAAGTAGGCATATGTACTGCCTTTGACCAAAGAAATTTGCTGTGTGTGGTCAACATTGACAGCTCATAATACGAGTCACAAATGGTCAGAGGGGGAAACAATGGTTTGGGAACACCAAGTATCACATAGCGAGTACAAGGGGCTTCAATACGTTGTGGCACGGTGTGGAGACCATGCACGATGACCAGCCAAAGTAGGCATATGTCACTGACCATGACCAAATAATATCCCCAAGTGTGGTAAACTTTGACAACTCACAACACGAGTCACAAATGGTCAGGGTGGAAGGTAGTGGTTTGTGAATACTAGTTATCTACTAGAAAGTACAAATACCTTCAATATGTAGTGGCACAATGTTGTTTCAATGCACAGTGACCAACAAATGTATGTGTATGTCACTAACCATGACGAACAAATTTCACTTCATGTGGTCAACGTTGAAAACGCATAACACGAGTCACAAATGGTCAGAGGGGAAAGCAATGGATTGGGAAGCCCATGTATTGGCTATAAAGGAGAAAGAACTTCAATACGTAGTGGCACGGTGTGGCTATCAAACCAGGCATATGTCACTAATCATGACCAAAGAATTTCAACATGGGTGGTTAATGTTGACCAACCATAACACGGGTCACAAACGGTGAGGAGAGGAAACAATGCTATGCGAACATCGGTTCTCAACTACCAAGTACAACGACCTTCAGTCAGTAGTAGCACGGTGTGGCGACCATGCGCAATGACCGACCAAAGTAGGCACATCTACTGCCTTTGACCAAAGAAATCCGCTGTGTGTGGTCCACGTTGACAACTCATAACACGAGTCACAAATGGTAAGAGGGGGAAACAATGCTTTGGGAACACCACATATCACATAGCAAGCACAAGGGGGCTTCAATACGTTGTGGCACGGTGTGGAGACCATGCACGATGACCAACCAAAGTAGGCATATGTCACTGACCATGACCAAAAATGTCACTAAGTATGGTAAACTTTGACAACTCACAACACGAGTCACAAATGGTCAGGGTGGAAGGTAATGGTTTGTGAATACTAGTTGTCTAATAGCAAGTACAAATACCTTCAATATGTAGTGGCACAATGTGGCTTCAATGCACAGTGACTAACCAAAGTATGCATATGTCACTGACCATGACGAAAGAATTTCACTTCATGTGGTCAACGTTGAAAATGCATAACACGAGTCACAAATGGTTAAAGGGGAAAACAATGGGTTGGGAACACTAGTTATCAAGTGGGAAGTACAAAGACCTTCAACAAGCAGTGGCACGGTATGGCTAGCGTGCACATTGACCAACCAAAGGATGCATACGTCACTGAATACGACCGAATAAGTCCACTATGTGTGGTCAACATTGACAACTCATAACACGAGTCAAAAATGGTGACAGGGAGAGACAATTGTTTGGGAAGCCTATGTATTGACTAGAAAGGACAAAGAACTTCAATACATAGTGGCACGGTGTGGCTAATATGCACACCAAACAACCAAACCAGGCATATGTCACTGATCATGACCACAGAATTTCAATATGGGTGGTCAACGTTGACCAACCATAACACGAGTCACAAACGGTCAGGACAGGAAACAATGCTATGGGAATATCGGTTGTCAACTACCAAGTACAACGACCTTCAGTCAGTAGTAGCACGGTGTGGCTACCATGCACAATGACTGACCAAAGTACGCATATGTACTGTCTTTGACCAAAGAAATCTGCTGTGTGTCATCAACGTTGACAACTCATAATACGAGTCACAAATGGTCAGATGGGGAAACAATGGTTTGGGTACACCAAGTATCACATAGCGAGCAGAAGGGGCTTCAATATGTTGTGGCACGGTGTGGAGACCATGCAGGATGACAAACCAAAGTAGGCATATGTCACTGACCATGACCAAATAATGTCACGAAAGTGTGGTAAACTTTGAAAACTCACAACTCAAGTCACAAATGGTCAGGGTGGAAGGTAATAGTTTGCGAATACTAGTTATCTACTAGCAAGCACAAATACCTTGAATATGTAGTGGCACGATGTGGCTTCAATGCACAGTGACCAAGAAAAGTATGCACATGTTACTAACCATGACGAACAAATTTCACTTCATGTGGTCAACGTTGAAAACGCATAACACGAGTCACAAATGGTAAGAGGGGAAAATAATGGATTGAGAAGCCTATGTATTGGCTATAAAGGACAAAGAACATCAATATGTAGTGGCACGATGTGGCTAATATGCACACCAAGCAATCAAACTAGGCATATGTCACTAATCATGACCACAGCATTTCAATATGGGTGGTCAACGTTGACCAACCATAACACGAGTCACAAACGGTCAATAGAGGAAACAATGCTATGAGAATATCGGTTCTCAACTACCAAGTACAACGAGCTTCAGTCAGTAGTAGCGCGGTGTGGCTACCATGCACAATGTCCGGCCAAAGTAGGCACATGTACTGCCTTTGACCAAAGAAATCCGCTGTGTGTGGTCAACGATGACAACTCATAATACGAGTCATAAATGGTCAGAGGGGGAAACAATGGTTTGGGAACACCATGTATCACATAGCAAGCACAAGGGGCTTCAATGCGTTGTGGCACGGTGTGGAGACCATGCACGATGACCAACCAAAGTAGGCATATGTCACTGACCATGACCATATAATGTCACTAAGTGTGGTAAACTTTGACAACTCACAACACGAGTAACAAATGGTCAGGTTGGAAAGTAATGGTTTGTGAATACTAGTTATCTACTAGCAAGTAAGAATACCTTGAATATGTAGTGGCACAATGTGGCTTCAATGCAAGGTGACCAACCAAAGTATGCATATGTCACTAACCATGACGAACAAATTTCACTTCATGTGGTCAACGTTGAAAACGCATAACACGAGTCACAAATGGTCAGAGGGGAAAACAATGGATTGGGAAGCCTATGTATTGGCTATAAAGGACAAAGAACTTCAATATGTAGTGGCACAGTATGGCTAATATGCACACCAAACAATCAAACTGATCATGACCATAGAATTTCAATATGGGTGGTCAACGTTGACCAACCATAACACGAGTCACAAACGGTCAGGAGAGGAAACAATGCTATGAGAATATCAGTTCTCAACTACCAAGTACAACGACCTTCAGTCAGTAGCAGCGTGGTGTGGCTACCATGCACAATGACCGACCAAAGTAGGCATATGTACTGCCTTTGACCAAAGAAATCCGCTGTGTGTGGTCAACGTTGACAACTCATAATACGAGTCACAAATGGTCAGAGGGGGAAACAATGGTTTGGGAACACCAAGTATCACATTGCAAGCACAAGGGGCTTCAATACGTTGTGGCTCGGTGTGGAGACCAAGCACGATGACCAACCAAAGTAGGCATATGTCACTGACCATGACCAAAAAATGTCACTAAGTGTGGTAAACTTTGACAACTCACAACACGAGTCACAAATGGTCAGGGTGGAAAGTAATGGTTTGTGAATACTATTTATCTACTAGAAAGTACAAATACCTTCAATATGTAGTGGCACAATGTGGCTTCAATGCACATTGACCAACCAAAGTATGCATATGTCACTAACCAAGACGAACAAACTTCACTTCATGTTGTCAACGTTGAAAACGCATACCACGAGTCACAAATGGTCATAGGGGAAAACAATGGATTTGGAAGCCTATGTATTGGCTAGAAAGGACAAAGAACTTCAATAGGTAGTGGCACGGTGTGGCTAATATGCACACCAAACAATCAAACTAGGCATATGTCACTGATCATGACCAGAGAATTTCAATATGGGTGGTCAACATTGACCAACCATAACGGGAGTCACAAACGGTCAGGAAAGGAAACAGTGCTATGAGAATATCGGCTCTCAACTACCAATTACAACGACCTTCAGTCAGTAGTAGTGCGGTGTGGCTACCATGCACAATGACCGGCCAAAGTAGGCATATGTACTGCCTTTGACCAAAGAAATCCGCTGTGTGTGGTCAACGATGACAACTCATAATACGAGTCACAAATGGTCAGAGAGGGAAACAATGGTTTGGGAACACCAAGTATCACATAGCAAGGACAAGGGGCTTCAATACGTTGTGGCACGGTGTGGAGACCATGCACGATGACCAACCAAAGTAGGCATATGTCACTGACCATGACCATATAATGTCACTAAGTGTGGTAAACTTTGACAACTCACAACACGAGTAACAAATGGTCAGGGTGGAAGGTAGTTGTTTGTGACTACAAGTTATCTGCTAACAAGTACAAATATCTTCAATATGTAGTGGCACAATGTTGCTTCAATGCACAGTGACCAACCAACGTATGTGTATGTCACTAACCATGACGAACAAATTCCACTTCATGTGGTCAACGTTGAAAACGCATAACACGAGTCACAAATGGTCAGAGGGGAAAACAATGGATTGGGAAGCCTATGTATTGGCTATAACGGACAAAGAACTTCAATACGTAGTGGCACAATATGGCTAATATGCACACCAAAGAATCCAACTAATATGTCACTCATCATGACCACAGAATTTCAATATGGGTGGTCAACGTTGACCAACCATAACACGAGTCACAAACGGTCAGGAGAGGAAACAATGCTATGAGAATATCAGTTCTCAACTACCAAGTACAACAACCTTCAGTCAGTAGCAGCGTGGTGTGGCTACCATGCACAATGACCGACCAAAGTAGGCATATGTACTGCCTTTGACCAAAGAAATCCGCTATGTGTGGTCAACGTTGACAACTCAAAATACGAGTCACAAATGGCCAGAGGGGGAAACAATGGTTTGGGAACACCAAGTATCACATCGCAAGCACAAGGGGCTTCAATACGTTGTGGCACGGTGTGGAGACCAAGCACGATGACCAACCAAAGTAGGCACATGTCATTGACCATGACCAAATAATGTCACTAAGTGTGGTAAACTTTGACAACTCACAACACGAGTCACAAATGGTCAGGGTGGAAAGAAATGGTTTGTGAATACTAGTTATCTACTAGCAAGTACAAATACCTTCAATATGTAGTGGCACAATGTGGCTTCAATGCACAGTGACAAACCAAAGTATGCATATGTCACTAACCAAGATGAACAAACTTCACTTCATGTGGTCAACGTTGAAAACGCATACCACGAGTCACAAATGGTCAGAGGGGAGAACAGTGGATTTGGAAGCCTATGTATTGGCTAGAAAGGACAAAGAACTTCAATAGGTAGTGGCACGGTGTGGCTAATATGCACACCAAACAATCAAACCAGGCATACGTCACTGATCATGACCAGAGAATTTCAATATGGGTGGTCAATGGTGACCAACCATAACACGGGTCACAAACGGTCAGGAGAGGAAACAATGCTATGCGAATATCGGTTCTCAACTACCAAGAACAACGACCTTCAGTCAGTAGTAGCACGGTGTGGCTACCATGCGCAATGACCGACCAGATGAGGCATATGTACTGCCTTTGACCAAAGAAATCCGCTGTGTGTGGTCCACATTGACAACTCATAATACGAGTCACAAATGGTAAGAGGGGGAAACAATGGTTTGGGAACACCACGTATCACATAGCAAGCACAAGGGGCTTTGATACGTTGTAGCACGGTGTGGGGACCATGCACGATGACCAACCAAAGTAGGCATATGTCACTGACCATGACCAAATCATGTATCTTAGTGTGGTAAACTTTGACAACTCTCAACACGAGTCACAAATGGTCAGGGTGGAAGGTAATGGTTTGTGAATACTAGTTGTCTTCTAGCAAGTACAAATACCTTCAATATGTAGTGGCACAATGTGGCTTCAATGCACAGTGACCAACCAAAGTATGCATATGTCACTGAACATGACGAAAGAATTTCACTTCATGTGGTCAACGTTGAAAACACATAACACGAGTCACAAATGGTCA
>SZWC01001342.1:73313-83922 GCA_023375785.1 Penium margaritaceum
TGACAACTCACAACACGAGTCACAAATGGTCAGGGTGGAAGGTAATGGTTTGTGAATACTAGTTATCTACTAGCAAGTACAAATACCTTCAATATGTAGTGGCACAATGTGGCTTCAATGCACAGTGACCAACCAAAGTATGCATATGTCACTGAACATGACGAAAGAATTTCACTTCATGTGGTCAACGTTGAAAACACATAACACGAGTCACAAATGGTCAAAGGGGAAAACAATGGGTTGGGAACACTAGTTATCAACTAGGAAGATCAAAGAGATTCCAAAAGCAGTGGCACGGTATGGCTAGCGTGCACAATGACCAACCAAAGGATGCATACGTCACTGACTACGACCAAATAAGTCTACTATGTGTGGTCAACATTGACAACTCATAACACGAGTCACAAATGTTCAGAGGGAGAGACAATGGTTTGGGAAGCCTATGTATTGACTAAAAAGGACAAAGAACTTCAATACGTAGTGGCACGGTGTGGCTACTATGCACACCAAACATCCAAACTAGGCATATGTCACTGATCATGACCACAGAATTTCAACATGGGTGGTCAACGTTAACAACCCATAACACGAGTCACAAACGGTCAGGACAAGAATCAATGCTATGGGAATATCGGTTCTCAAGTACCAAGTACAAGGACCTTCAGTCAGTAGTAGCACGGTGTGGCTACCATGCACAATGACCGACCAAAGTAGGCATATGTACTGCCTTTAACCAGAGAAATCCACTGTGTGTGGTCAACATTGACAACTCATAATACGAGTCACAAATGGTCAGAGGGGGAAACAATGGTTTGGGAACACCACGAGTCACATAGCAAGCACAAGGGGCTTCAATACGTAGTGGCATGGTGTGGAGATCATGCACGATGACCAACCAAAGTAGGCATGTATCACTGACCATGACCAAATAATGTCACTAAGTGTGGTAAACTTTGACAACTCACAACATGAGTCACAAATGGTCAGGGTGGAAGGTAATGGTTTGTGAATACTCGTTATCCACTAGCAAGTACAAATACCTTCCATGTGTAGTGGCACAATATCGCTTCAATGCACAGTGACCAACCAAAGTAAGCATATGTCACTGAACATGACGAAAGAATTTCACTTCATGTGGTCAATGTTGAAAACGCATAACACGAGTCACAAATGGTCAAAGGGGAAAACAATGGATTGGGAACACTAGTTATCAACTAGGAAGTACAAAGACCTCCAACAAGCAATGGCACGGTATGGCTAGCATGCACAGTGGCCAACCAAAGGATGCATACGTCACTGACTACAACCGTATAAGTCCACAATGTGTGGTCAACATTAACAACTCATAACACGAGTCACAAATGGTCAGAGGGAGAGACAATGGTTTGGGAAGCCTATGTATTGACTAGAAAGGAGAAAGAACTTCATTACGTAGTGCCACGGTGTGGCTAATATGCACACCAAACAACCAAACTAGGCATATGTCACTGATCATGACCACGGAATTTCAATATGGGTAGTCAACGTTGACCAACCATAACACGAGTCACAAACGGTCAGGACATGAAACAAAACTATGGGAATATTGGTTCTCAACTACCAAGTACAACGACCTTCAATCAGTAGTAGCACGGTGTGGCTACCATGCACAATGACCGACCAAAGCAGGCATATCACCCGCCTTTGACCAAAGAAATCCACTGTGTGTGGTCAACGTTGACAACTCATAATAGGAGTCACAAATAATCAGAGGGGGAAACAATGGTTTGGGAACACCCAGTATCACATAGCAAGCACAAGGGGCTTCAATACGTTGTGGTACAGTGTGGATACCATGCACGATGACCAACCAAAGTAGGCATATGTCACAGACCATGACCAAGTGATATCACTAAGTGTGGTAAACTTTGACAACTCACAACAAGAGTCACAACTGGTCATGGTGGAAGGCAATGGTTTGTGAATACTAGTTATCCACTAGCAAGTACAAATACCTTCAATATGTAGTAGCACAATGTGGCTTCAATGCACAGTGACCAACCAAAGTATGCATATGTCACTGAACATGACGAAAGAATTTCACTTCATGTGGTCAACGTTGAAAACGCATAACACGAGTCACAAATGGTCAAAGGGGAAAACAATGGGTTGGGAACACTAGTTATCAACTAGGAAGTACAAAGACATTCAAAAATCAGTGGCACGGTATGGCTAGCGTGCACAGTGACCAACCAAAGGATGCATACGTCACTGACTACGACCGAATAAGTCCATTATGTGTGGTCAGCATTGACAACTCATAACACGAGTCACAAATGTTCAGAGGGAGAGACAATGGTTTGGGATGCCTATGTATTGACTAGAAAGGACAAAGAACTTCAATACGTAGTGGCACGGTGTGGCTAATATGCACACCAAACAACCAAACTAGGCATATGTCACTTATCATGACCACAAAAGTTCAATATGGGTGGTCAATGTTGACTAACTATAACACGAGTCACAAACGGTCAGGACAGGAAACAATGCTATGGGATTATCGGTTCTCAACTACCAAGTACAACGACCTTCAGTCTGTAGTAGCACGGTGTGGCTACCATGCACAATGGCCGACCAAAGTAGGCATATGTACTGCCTTTCACCAAAGAAATCCGCTGTGTGTGGTCAACGTTGACAACTCATACCACGAGTCACAAATGGTCAGAGGGGAAAACAATGGATTGGGAAGCCTATGTATTGGCTAGAAGGACAAAGAACTTCAATATGTAGTGGCACTGTGTGGCTAACATGCAAACCAAACAACCAAACTAGGCATATGTGACTGATCATGACCACAGAATTTCAATATGGGTGGTCAACGTTGACCAACCATAACACGAGCCACAAACGGTCAGGACAGGAAACAATGCTATGGGAATATTGGTTCTCAACTACCAAGTAGAACAACCTTCAGTCAGTAATAGCACGGTGTGGCTACCATGCACGATGACCGACCAAAGTAGGCATATGTACTGCCTTTGACCAAAGAAATCCACTGTGTGTGGTCAACGTTGACAACTCATAATACGAGTCACAAATGGTCAGAGGGGGAAACAATGGTTAGGGAACACCAAGTATCACATAGCAAGCACAAGGGGCTTCAATACGTTGTGGCATGGTGTGGAGACCATGCATGATGACCAACGAAAGTAGGCATATGTCACTAACCATGACCAAATAATGTCACTAAGTGTGGTAAACTTTGACAGCTCATAACACGAGTCACAAATGGTCAGGGTGGAAGATAATGGTTTGTGAATACTAGTTATCTACCACCAAGTACAAATACCTTCAATATGTTGTGGCACAATGTGGCTTCAATGCACAGTGACCAACCAAATTATGCATGTATCACTAACCATGACCAACAAATTTCACTTCATGTGGTCAACTTTGAAAACACATAACAGGAGTCACAAATGGGCATAGGGGAAAACAATGGGTTGGGAACACTAGTTATCAACTAGGAAGTACAAAAACCTTCAACAAGCAGTGGCACGGTATGGCTAGCGTGCACAGTGACCAACCAAATATGCACACCAAACAATCAAACTTGGCATATGTCACTGATCATGACCACAGAATTTCAATATGGGTGGTCAATGTTGACTAACCATAACACGAGTCACACTCGGTAAGAAGAGTAAACAATGCCATGAGAATATCGGTTCTCAACTACCAAGTACAATGACCTTCAGTCAGTAGTAGCACGGTGTGCCTACCATGCACAATGACCGACCAAAGTAGGCATGTGTACTGCCTTTGACCAGAGAAATCCGCTGTGTGTGGTCAACGTTGACAACTCATAATACGAGTCACAAATGGTGAGAGGGGGAAACAATGGTTTGGGAATACTTGGTATCGACTAGCAAGTACAAAGACCTTCGTTAAGTGGTGGCACGGTATGGCTACCGTGCACAATGACCAACCAAAGTATTATTGTGTCATTGAATATCATAAAAAGAGTTTCACTGTGTCTTGTCAACTTTCCTTATTAGGACTGGTCAATAGCAGCAATGGTTGAGAGGTTATTCAAGCTCAAAGTTGCAAAATTCAAAACTTAGTCTGCGTCAATTGTTTATGAATAAACTGAGTTTGTTATCATTCATACTTTTGAAAACTACCCTATAATCTTATACCCTCTTATGTTATGCCCTCTACCCATAGGAACCTTTATAATGTCATTTGGACAACATATGAACACCATGTGAGTTGGCTTAGTGCGTATAGAGTTAGATTCTGGAGCGATAGGTCCTGGGTTTGAGTCCTCATATGCGCAATATAGAATAGGCTCGCCACCTAGGGGGGCGGGGGGGGAGGGGGGGGGGCGTGTTGTGCTACCTCAACTCTACCTTTGAGCCTAAGCCGTGGGGTGGTAGGGGGGGGGGTATCATAATGCGGTCGCAAAGCTGTCCGCAAGGTCGTCCACGGAACATTCCTCTAGGGTGGTGGGAGGGAGTATTCCAGTGAAGGCACCTACGCGTAACAAATAAACAAAAACCGACCTGGTGTCAATGGGAGAAACATTTTGCTATTTATTGACTAGCAAGTGCAAATACTTTCAACAAGTAGTGGAACGGTGTGGCTACCATGTACAATGACCAACCAGATTAGGCATGTGCCACTTACCATGACCAAATAACTGTACTATGTGTGGTTAACGTTGACAACCCATAATACGGGCCACAAAATGTCAAAGGGGGAAACAATGGATTGGGAACACCAAGTATCGCATAGCAAGCACAAGGGGCTTCAATACGTTGTGGCACGATGTGGGGACTATGCACAATGACCAACCAAAGTAGGCATATGTCACTGACCATGACCAAATAATGTCACTAATTGGGTAAACTTTGACAACTCATGACACGAGTCACAAATGGTCAGGGTGGAAGATAATGGTTTATGAATACTAGTTATCTACCAGGAGGTACAAATACCTTCAATATGTCGTGGCACAATGTGGCTTCAATGCACAGTGACCAACCAAAGTATGCATATGTCACTAACCATGACCAACAAATTTCACTTCATGTGGTCGACGTTGAAAACACATAACACAAGTCACAAATGGTCAGAGGGGAAAACAATGGGTTGGGAACACTAGTTATCAACTAGCAAGTACAAAGACCTTCAACAAGCAGTTGCACGGTATGGCTAGCGTGCAGAGTGACAAACCAAATGATGCATACGTCACTGACTACGACTGAATAAGTCCACTATGTGTGGTCAACATTGACAAATCATAACACGAGTTACAAATGGTCAGAGGGAGAGACAATGGTTTGCTAAGCCTATGTATGGGCTAGAAAGGACAAAGAACTTCAATACGTAGTGGCACGGTGAAGCTAACATGCACACAAAACAATCAAACTAGGCATATGTCACTAATCATGACGACATAATTTCAACATGGGTGGTCAACGTTGACCAACCATAACACGGGTCACAAAGGGTCAGGAGAGGAAACAATGCTATGAGAATATCGGTTCTCAACTACCAAGTAGAACGACCTTTAGTCAGTAGTAGCACGGTATGGCTACCATGCACAATGACCAACCAAAGTAGGCATATGTACTGCCTTTGACCAAAAAAATCCGCTTTGTGTGGTCCGCATTGACAACTCATAATACGAGTCACAAATGGTCAGAGGGGTAAACAATGGTTTAAGAACACCACGAATCACATAGCAAGCACAAGGGGCTTCAATACGTTGTGGCACGGTGTGGAGACCATGCACGATGACCAACCAAAGTAGGCATATGTCACTGACCATGACCAAATAATGTCACTTAGTGTGGTAAACATTGACAACTCACAACACCAGTCACAAATGGTCAGGGTGGAAGGCAATGGTTTTTGAATACAAGTTATCTACTAGCAAGTACAAATACCTTCAATATGTAGTGGCACAATGTGGCTTCAATGCACATTGACCAACCAGAGTATGCATATGTCATTGAACATGACGAAAGAATTTCACTTCATGTGGTAAACGTTGAAAACGCATAACACGAGTCACAAATGGTCAAACGGGAAAACAATGGGTTGGGAACACTAGTGATCAACTAGGAAGTCCAAAGACCTTCAACAAGCAGTGGCACGGTATGGCTAGCGTGCACAGTGACCAACCAAAGTATGAATACGTCACTGACTAGGACCGAATAAGTCCACTATGTGTGGTCAACATTGACAACTCAGAACACGAGTCACAAATGATAAGAGGGAGAGACAATGGTTTGGTAAGCCTATGTACGGTTCTCAACTACCAAGTAGAAGGACTTTCAGTCAGTAGTAGCACGGTGTGGCTACCATGCACAATGGCCGACTAAAGTAGGCATATGTACTTCCTTTGACCAAAGAAATCCGCTGTGTGTGGTCAACGTTGACAGCTCATAAGACGAGTCACAAGTGGTCAGAGGGAAAAACAATGGTTTGGGAACATCAAGTATCACATAGCAATCACAAGGGGCTTCAATAGGCTGTGGCACGGTGTGGAGACCATGCACGATGACCAACCAAAGTAGGCATGTGTCACTGACCATGACCAAATAATGTCACTACGTGTGGTGAACTTTGACAACTCACAACACGAGTCACAAATGGTCAGGGTGGAGGGTAATGGTTTGTGAGTACTAGTTATCTACTAGAAAGTACAAATACCTTCAATATGTAGTGGCATAATGTGGCTTCAATGCACAATGGCCAACCAAAGTATGCATATTTCAATAACCATGACGAACAAATTATACTTCATGTGGTCAAAGTTGAAAACGCATAACATGAGTCACAAATGGTCAGAGGGGAAAACAATGGATTGGGAAGTCTATGTATTGGCTAGAAAGGACAAAGAACTTAAATACATGGTGGCACGGTGTGGCTAAAATGCACACCAAACAATCAAACTAGGCATATGTCACTGATCATGACCAAAGAACTTCAATATGGGTGGTCAACGTTGACCAACCATAACACGGGTCACAAACGGTCAAAAGAGGAAACAATGCTATGAGAATATCGGTTCTCAACTACCAAGTACAACGACCTTCAGTCCGTAGTAGCACGGTGTGGCTACCATGCACAATGACCGACCAAAGAAGGCATATGTACTGCCTTTGACCAAAGAAATCCGATGTGTGTGGTCAACGTTGACAACTCATAATACGAGTCACAAATGGTCAGAGGGGGAAACAATGGTTTGGGAACACCAAGTTTCACATATCAAGTACAAGGGGCTTCAATACGTTGTGGCACGGTGTGGAGACCATGCACGATGACCAACCAAAGTAGGCATATGTCACTGACCATGACCAAATAATGTCCCTAAGTGTGGTAAACTTTGACAACTCACAACACGAGTCACAAATGGTCAGGGTGGAAGGTAATGGTTTGTGAATACTAGTTATCTACTAACAAGTACAAATACCTTCAATATGTAGTGGCACAATGTGGCTTCAATGCATTCTGACCAACCAAAGTAGGCATATGTCACTGACCATGACCAAATAATGTCCCTAAGTGTGGTAAACTTTGACAACTCACAACACGAGTCACAAATGGTCAGGGTGGAAGGTAATGGTTTGTGAATACTAGTTATCTACTAACAAGTACAAATACCTTCAATATGTAGTGGCACAATGTGGCTTCAATGCATTCTGACCAACCAAAGTATGCATATGTCACTGAACATGACGAAAGAGTTTCACTTCATGTGGTCAATGTTGAAAACACATAACACGAGTCACAAATCGTCAAAGGGGAAAACAATGGACTGGGAACACTAGTTATCAACTAGGAAGTACAAAGACCTTCAACAAGCAGTGGCACGGTATGGCTAGCGTGCACAGTGACCAACCAAAGGATTCATACGTAACTGACTACAACCGAATAAGTCCACTATGTGTGGTCAACATTGACAACTCATAACACGAGTCACAAATGGTCAGACGGGGAGAAAATGGTTTGGGAAGCCTATGTATTGACTAGAAAGGACAAAGAACTTCAATACGTAGTGGTACGGTGTGGCTAATATGCACACAAAACAATCAAACTAGGCAGATGTCACTGATCATGACCACAGAATTTCAATATGGGTCGTCAACGTTGACCAACCATAACACGAGTCACAAACGGTCAGGACAGGAAACAATGCTATGGAAATATCAGTTCTCAACAAGTAAAACCACCTTCAGTCTGTAGTAGCACGGTGTGGCTACCATGCACAATGACCGACCAAAGTAGGCATATGTACTGCCTTTGACCAAAGAAATCCGCAGTGTGTGCTCAGCGTTGACAACTCATAATACGAGTCACAAATGGTCATAGGGGGAATCAATGGTTTGGGAACACCACGAATCACATAGCAAGCACAAGGGGCTTCAATACGTTGTGGCACGGTGTGGAGACCATGCACGATGACCAGCCAAAGTAGCCATATGTCACTGACCATGACCAAGTAATGTTACTAAGTGTGGTAAACTTTGTCAACTCACAACATGAGTCACAAATGGTCAGGGTGGAAGGTAATGGTTTGTGAATACTAGTTATCTACTAGCAAGTACAAATACCTTCAGTATGTAGTGGCACACTGTGGCTTCAATGCACAGTGACCAACCAAAGTATGCATATGTCACTAACCATGGCGAACCAATTTCACTTCATGTGGTCAACGTTGAAAACGCATAACACAAGTCACAAATGGGCAGAGGGGAAAACAATGGATTGGGAAGCCTATGTATTGGCTAGAAAGGACAAAGAACTTCAATACGTAGTGGCGCAGTGTGGCTAATATGCACACCAAACAATCAAACTAGGCATATGTCACTGATCATGCCCAGAGAATTTCAACATGGGTGGTCAACGTTGACCAGCCATAACACGAGTCACAAACGGTCAGGAGAGGAAACAATGCGATGAGAATATCGGTTCTCAACAATGACCTCCAGTCAGTAGTAGTGAGGTGTGGCTACCATGCACAATGACCGACCAAAGTAGGCATATTTACTGCATTTGACCAAAGAAATCCGCTGTGTGTGGTCCACGTTGACAACTCATAATACGAGTCACAAATGGTCAGAGGGGGAAACAATGGATCGGGAGCACCACGTATCTAATAGCAAGCACAAGGGGGTTCACTACGTTGTGGCACGGTGTGGGGACCATGCACGATGACCAACCAAAGTAGGCACATGTCACTGACCATGACCAAATAATGTCATTAAGTGTGGTAAACTTTGACAGCTCACAACACGAGTCACAAATAGTCAGGGTGGAAGGTAATGGTTTGTGAATACTAGTTATCTACTAGCAAGTACAAATACTCTCAATATGTAGTGGCACAACGTGGCTTCAATGCACAGTGACCACCCAAAGTATGCATATGTCATTCACCATGACGAAAGAATTTCTCATCATGTGGTCAACGTTTAAAAGGCATAACACGAGTCACAAATGGTCGAGGGGAGAACAATGGGTTGGGAACACTAGTTATCAACTAGGAAGTACAAAGACATTCAACAAGCAGTGGCACGGTATGGCTAGCGTGCACAATGACCAACCAAAGGATGCATACGTCACTGACTACGACCGAATAAGTCCACTATGTGTTGTTAACATTGTCAACTCATAACACGAGTCAGAAATGTTCAGAGGGAGAGACAATGGTTTGGGAAGCATATGTATTGACTAGAAAGGATAAAAACCTTCAATACGTAGTAGCACGGTGTGGCTAATATGCACACCAAACAATCAAACGTGGCATATGTCACTGATCATGACCACAGAACTTGAATATGGGTGGTCAACATTGACCAACCATAACACGAGTCACAAATGGTACGAAGAGGAAACAATGCTATGAGAATATCGGTTCTCAACTACCAAGTACAATGATCTTCAGTCAGTAGTAGCACGGTGTGCCTACCATGCACAATGACCGACCAAAGTAGGCATATGTACTGCCTTTGACCAGAGAAATCCACTGTGTGTGGTCAACGTTGACAACTCATAATACGAGTCACAAATGGCCAGAGGGGGAAACAATGGTTTAGGAATACTTGGTATCGAATAGCAAGTACAAAGACATTCGATAAGTGGTGGCACGGTATGGCTACCATGCACAATGACCAACCAAGTTTTTCTTGTGTCATTGAATATCATAAAAAGAGTTTCACTGTGTCTTGTCCACTTTCCTTCTAACGGCTGGTCAATCGCAACAATGGGTGAGAGGTTATTCAAGTTGTAAAATTCAAAGCTAAGTCTGCGTCAATTGTTTATGAATAAACTGAATTTGTTAGGATTCATACTTTTGAAAACTACCCTATAATGTTACACCCCCTTGTTTTATGCCCTTTACCCATAGGAGCCCTTATAATGTCATTTGGACAACATATGAACACCATGTGAGTTGGCTTAGTAATTATAGAGTTAAATTCTAGAATGATAGGTCTTGGGTTTGAATCCTCGTACACGCAATATAGAATAGGCTCGCGACCTGGAGGGGGGGGGGGCGTGTTGTGCTACCTCAACTATACCTTCGAGCCTAATCCGTGGGGGGGGGGGTAAGGGGGGG
>SZWC01001342.1:119669-131923 GCA_023375785.1 Penium margaritaceum
AATGGGTTGGGAACACCAAGTATCGCATAGCAAGCACAAGGGGCTTCAATACGTTGTGGCATGGTGTGGAGACCATGCACGATGACCAACCAAAGTAGGCATATGTCACTGACCATGACCAAAAATGTCTTTAAGTGTGGTAAACTTTGACAACTCATGACACGAGTCACAAATGGTCAGGGTGGAAGATAATGGTTTGTGAATACTAGTTATCTACTGGCAAGTAAAAATACCTTCAATATGTCGTGGCACAATGTGGCTTCAATGCACAGTGACCAACCAAAGTATGCATATGTCCCTAACCATGGCGAACAAATTTTACTTCATGTGGTCAACGTTGAAAACTTATAACACGAGTCACAGATGGTCAGAGGGGAAAACAATGGATTGGGAAGCCTATGTAATGGCTAGAAAGGAGAAAGAAGTTCAGTACGTAGTGGCATGGTGTGGCTAATATGCAGACCACGCAATCAAACTAGGCATATGTCACTGATCATAACTAGAGAATTTCAATATGGGTGGTCAACGTTGACCAACCATAACACGGGTCACAAACGGTCAGGAGAGGAAACAATGCTATGAGAATATCGGTTCTCAACTACCAAGTACAACGACCTTCAGTCAGTAGTAGCACGCTGTGGCTACCATGCACAATGAACCACCAAAGTAGGCATATGTACTGCCTTTGACCAAAGAAATGCGCTGTGTGTGGTCAACGTTGACAACACATAATACAAGTCACAAATGGTCAGAGGGGGAAACAATGGTTTGGGAACACCAAGTATCACATAGCAAGCACAAGGGGCTTCAATGCGTTGTGGCACAGTGTGGAGACCATGCACGATGACCAACCAAAGTAGGCATATGTCAGTGACCATGACCAAATAATGTCACTAAGTGTGGTAAACTTTGACAACTCACAACACGAGTCACAAATGGTCAAGGTGGAAGGTAGTGGTTTGTGAATACTAGTTATCTACTAGCAAGTACAAATACCTTCAATATGTAGTGGCACAATGTGGCTTCAATGCACAGTGACCAACCAAAGTATGCATATGTCCCTGAACATGACAAAAGAATTTCACTTCAACATTGAAAACGCATAACACGAGTCACAAATGGTCAGAGGGGAAAACAATGGGTTGGGAACGCTAGTTATCAACTAAGAAGTACAAAGACCTTCAACAAGCAGTGGCACGGTATGGCTAGCGTGCACAGTGACCAACCAAATGATGCATACGTCACTGACTACGACCGAATAGGTCCACTATGTGTGGTCAACATTGACAACTCATAACACGAGTCACAAATGGTCAGAGGGAGAGAAAATGGTTTGGGAAGCCTATGTATTGACTAGAAAGGACAAAGAACTTCAATACGCAGTGGCATCATGTGGTTAATATGCACAACAAACAACCAAACTTGGCATATGTCACTGATCATGACCACATAATTTCTATATGTGTGGTCAACGTTGACCAACCATAACACGAGTCACAAACAGTCAGGACAGGAAACAATGCTATGGGAATATCGGTTCTCAACCAACAAGTACAACGACCTTCATTCAGTAGTAGCACGGTGTGGCTACCATGTACAATGACTGACCAAAGTAGGCATATGTACTGCCTTTGACCAAAGAAATCCGTTGTGTGTGGTCAACGTTGACAACTCATAATACGAGTCACAAATGGTCAGAGGGAGAGACAATGGTTTGGGAAGCCTATGTATTAACTATAAAGGACCAAGAACTTCAATACGTAGTGGCACGGTGTGGCTTATGTGCACACCAAACAACCAAACTAGGCATATGTCACTGATCATGACCACAGAATTTCAATATGGGTGGTCAACATTGACCAACCATAACACGAGTCTCAAACAGTCAGGACAGGAAACAATGCTATGGGAATATCGGCTCTCAACTACCAAGTACAACGACCTTCATTCAGTAGTAGCACGGTGTGGCTACCATGCATAATGACCGACCAAAGTAGGCATATGTACTGCCTTTGACCAAAGAAATCCGCTGCGTGTGGTCAACGTTGACAACTCATAATACAAGTCACAAATGGTCAGAGGGGGAAACAATGGTTTGGGAACACCAAGGATCACATAGAAAGCACAAGGGGCTTCAATACGTTGTGACACGGTGTAGAGACCATGCACAATGTCCAACCAAAGTAGGCATATGTCACTGACCATGACTAAATAATGTCACTAAGTTTGGTAAACTTTGACAGCTCACAACACGAGTCACAAATGGTCAGGGTGGAAGGTAATGGTTTGTGAATACTAGTTATCTACTAGCAAGTACAAATACCTTCAATATGTAGTGGCACAATGTGGCTTGAATACGCAGTGACCAACCAAAGTATGCATATGTCACTGAACATGACGAGATAATTTCACTTCATGTGGTCAATGTTGAAAACGCATAACACGAGTCACAAATGATCAGACGGTAAAACAATGGATTGGGAACACTAGTTTTCAACTAGGAAGTGCAAAGACCTTCAACAAGCAGTGGCACGGTATGGCTAGCGTGCACAGTGACCAACCAAAGGATGCATACGTCACTGACTACGACAGAATAAGTCCACTATGTGTGGTCAACATTGAGAACTCATAACACGCGTCACAAATGGTCAAAGGGAGAGACAATGGTTTGGGAAGCCTATGTATTGACTATAAAGGAAAAAGAACTCCAATATGTAGTGGCACGGTGTGGCTAATATGCACTCCAAACAACCAAACTAGGCATATGTCACTGATCATGACCACATAATTTCAATATGGGTGGTCAACGTTGACCAACCATAGCACGAGTCACAAACGGTCAGGACAGGAAACAATGCTATGGAAATATTGGTTCTCAACTACCAAGTACAACAACCTTCAGTCAGTAGTAGCACGGTGTGGCTACCATGCACAATGAACGACCAAAGTGGGCATATTTATTGGCTTTGACCAAAGAAATCCATTGTGTGTGGTCCACGTTAACAGCTCATAATACGAGTCACAAATGGTCAGAGGGGGAAACAATGGTTTGGGAACACCAAGTATCACATAGCAAGCACAAGGGGCTTCAATACGTTGTGGCACGGTGTGGAGACCATGCACGATGACCAACCAAAGTAGGCATATGTCACTGACCATGACCAAATAATGTCACTAAGTGTGGTAAACTTTGACAACTCACAACACGAGTCACAAATGGTCAGGGTGGAAGGTAATGGATTGTGAATACTAGTTATCTACTAGAAAGTACAAATAACTTCAGTATGTAGTGGCACAATGTGGCTTCAATGCACAGTGACCAACCAAAGTATGCATATGTCCCTAAACATGACAAACGAATTTCACTTCAATATTGAAAACGCATAACACGAGTCACAAATGGTCAGAGGGGAAAACAATGGGTTGGGAACGCTAGTTATCAACTAGGAAGTACAAAGACCTTCAACAAGCAGTGGCACGGTATGGCTAGCGTGCACAGTGACCAACCAAATGATGCATACGTCACTGACTACGACCGAATAAGTCCACTATGTGTGGTCAACATTGACAACTCATAACACGAGTCACAAATGGTCAGAGGGAGAGAAAATGGTTTGGGAAGCCTATGTCTTGACTAGAAAGGACAAAGAACTTCAATACGCAGTGGCACCATGTGGTTAATATGCACACCAAACAACCAAACTTGGCATATGTCACTGATCATGACCACATGATTTCAATATGTGTGGTCAACATTGACCAACCATAACACGAGTCACAAACAGTCAAGACAGGAAACAATGCTATGGGAATATCGGTTGTCAACCAACAAGTACAACGACCTTCATTGAGTAGTAGCACGGTGTGGCTACCATGTACAATGACCGACCAAAGTAGGCATATGTAATGCCTTTGACCAAAGAAATCGTTGTGTGTGGTCAACGTTGACAACTCATAATACGAGTCACAAATGGTGAGAGGGAGAGACAATGGTTTGGGAAGCCTATGTATTGACTATAAAGGACAAAGAACTTCAATACGTAGTGGCACGGTGTGGCTTATGTGCACACCAAACAACCAAACTAGGCATATGTCACTGATCACGACCACAGAAT
The DNA here is from genome assembly GCA_023375785.1 of Penium margaritaceum. NCBI lineage: Eukaryota > Viridiplantae > Streptophyta > Zygnematophyceae > Desmidiales > Peniaceae > Penium > Penium margaritaceum. The sequence goes on from SZWC01001342.1 coordinate 123,785, forward strand.
TTCAATATGGGTGGTCAACATTGATTAACCATAACACGAGTCACAAACAGTCAGGACAGGAAACAATGCTATGGGAATATCAGCTCTCAACTACCAAGTACAACGACCTTCATTCAGTAGTAGCACGGTGTGGCTACCATGCACAATGACCGACCAAAGTAGGCATATGTACTGCCTTTGACCAAAGAAATCCGCTGCGTGGTCAACGTTGACAACTCATAATACAAGTCACAAATGGTCAGAGGGGGAAACAATGGTTTGGGAACACCAAGGATCACATAGCAAGCACAAGGGGCTTCAATACGTTGTGACACGGTGTGGAGACCATGCACAATGACCAACCAAAGTAGGCATATGTCACTGACCATGACTAAATAATGTCACTAAGTGTGGTAAACTTTGACAGCTCACAACACGAGTCACAAATGGTCAGGGTGGAAGGTAATGGTTTGTGAATACTAGTTATCTACTAGCAAGTACAAATACCTTCAATATGTAGTGGCACAATGTGGCNCCATGCACAATGACCGACCAAAGTAGGCATATGTACTGCCTTTGACCAAAGAAATCCGCTGCGTGTGGTCAACGTTGACAACTCATAATACAAGTCACAAATGGTCAGAGGGGGAAACAATGGTTTGGGAACACCAAGAATCACATAGCAAGCACAAGGGGCTTCAATACGTTGTGACACGGTGTGGAGACCATGCACAATGACCAACCAAAGTAGGCATATGTCACTGACCATGACTAAATAATGTCACTAAGTGTGGTAAACTTTGACAGCTCACAACACGAGTCACAAATGGTCAGGGTGGAAGGTAATGGTTTCTGAATACTAGTTATCTACTAGCACGTACAAATACCTTCAATATGTAGTGGCACAATGTGGCTTAAATGCACAGTGACCATCCAAAGTATGCATATGTCACTGACCATGACAAAAGAATTTCACTTTATGTGGTCAACGTTGAAAACGCATAACACGAGTCACAAATGGTCAGAGGGGAAAACAATGGGTTGGAAACACTGGTTATCAACTAGGAAGTAAAAAGACCTTCAACAAGCAATTGCACGGTATGGCTAGCGTGCACAGTGACCAACCAAAGGATGCATACGTCACTGACTATGACCACATAAGTCCACCATGTGTGGTCAACATTGACAACTGATAACACGAGTCACAAATTGTCAGAGGGAGAAAAAGTAGTTTGGGAAGCCTATGTGTTGACTAGAAAGGACAAAGAACGTCAATACATAGTGGCACGGTGTTACTAATATGCACACCAAACGACCAAACTAGGCATATGTCACTTATCATGACCACATAATTTCAATATGGGTGGTCAACGTTGACCAACCATAATACGAGTCACAAACGGTCAGGACAGGAAACAATGCTATGGGAATATCGGTTCTCAACTACCAAGTACACTGACCTTCATTTAGTAGTAGCACGGTATGGCTACCATGTACAATGACCGACCAGAGTAGGCAGATGTAGTGCCTTTGACCAAAGAAATCTGCTGTGTGTGGTCAACGTTGACAACTCATAATACGAGTCACAAGTGGTCAGAGGGGGAAACAATGGTTTGGGAACACCAAGTATTACATAGCAAGCACAAGGGGCTTCAATACGTTGTGGCACGGTTTGGAGACCATGCACGATGACCAACCAAAGTAGGCATATGTCACTGACCATGATCAAATAATGTCACTAAGTATGGTAAACTTTGACAACTCACAACACGAGTCACAAATGGTCAGGGTGGAAGGTAATGGTTTGTGAATACTAGTTATCTACTAGCAAGTACAAATACCTTCAATATGTAGTGGCACAATGTGGCTTCAATGCACAGTGACCAACCAAAGGATGCATACGTCACTGACTACGACCAAATAAGTCCACTATGTGTGGTCAACATTGACAACTCATAACACGAGTCACAAATGGTCAGAGGGAGAGAAAATGGTTCAGGAAGCCTATGTATTGACTAGAAAGTACAAAGAAATCAATACGCAGTGGCACCGTGTGGCTAATATGCACACCAAACAACCAAACTAGGCATATGTCACTGATCATGACCAGATAATTTCAATATGGGTGGTCAACGTTGACCAACCATAACACGAGTCACAAACGGTCAGGACAGGAAACAATGCTATGGGAATATTGGTTCTCCACTACCAAGTAGAATGACCTTCATTCAGTAGTAGCACGGTGTGGCTACCATGTACAATGACCGACCAAAGTAGGCATATGTACTGCCTTTGACCAAAGAAATCCGTTGTGTGTGATCAATGTTGACAACCCATAATACGAGTCACAAATGGTCAGAGGGGGAAAAAATAGTTTGGAAACACCAAGTATCACATAGCAAGCACAAGGGGCTTCAATACATTGTGGCACGGTGTGGAGACCATGCACAATGACCACCCAAAGTAGGCATATGTCATTGACCATGACCAAATAATGTCACTGAGTGTGGTAAACTTTGACAACTCCCAACACAAGTCACAAATGGTCAGGGTGGAAGGCAATGGTTTGTGAATACTAGTTATCTACTAGCAAGTCCGAATACCTTCAATATGTAGTGGCACAATGTGGCCTCAATGCACAGTGACCAACCAAAGTATGCATATGTCAGTAACCATGACGGACAAATTTCACGTATGTCGTCAATGTTGAAAACGCATAACATTAGTCACAAGTTGTCAAAGGGGAAAACAATGGATTGGGGACACTAGTTATCAACTAGCAAGCACAAAGACCTTCAACAAGCAGTGGCACGGTTTGGCTAGCGTGCACAGTGACCAACCAAAGGATGCATACGTCACTGACTACGACCGAATAAGTCCACTATGTGTGGTCATTATTGACAACTCATAACACTAGTCCCAAATTGTCAGAGGGAGAGACAATGGTTTGGGAAGCATATGTATTGACTATAAAGGACAAAGAACTTCAATACGTAGTAGCACGGTGTGGCTAGTATGTACACCAAACAATCAAACTTGGCATATGTCACTGATGATGACCATAGAATTTCAATATTGGTGGTCAACGCTAACCAACCATAACACGAGTCACAAACGGTAAGAAGAGGAAACAATGCTATGAGAATATCGGTTCTCAACTACCAAGTACAATGACCTTCAGTCAGTAGTAGCACGGTGTGGCTACCATGCACAATGACTGACCAAAGTAGGCATATGTACTGCCTTTGACCAGAGAAATCCGCTGTGTGTGGTCAGTGTTGACAACTCATCATACGAGTCACAAATGGTCAGAGGGGGAAACAATGATTTGGGAATACTTGGTATCAACTAGCAAGTACAAAGACCTTCGATAAGCGGTGGCACGATATGGGTACCATGCACAATGACCAACAGAAATATTATTGTGTCATTGAATATCATAAAAAGAGTTTCACTGTGTCTTGTCAACTTTCCTTCTTACGGCTGGTCAATCGCAGTAATGGTTGAGAGGTTGTTCAAGCTCGAAGTTGCAAAATTCAAAACTTAGTCTGCGTCAATTGTTTATGAATAAACTGAAATTGTTATCATTCATACTTTTGAAAACTACCCTATAATCTTACACCCCCTTATTTTATGCCCTTTACCCATAGGAACCCTTATAATGTCATTTGGACAACATGTGTACACCATGTGAGTTGGCTTAGTGCTTATAGAGTTAGATTCTGGAGNTTACTTTATGGGGTCAACGTTGAAAACGCATAACACGAGTCACAAATGGTCAGAGAGGAAAACAATGGATTGAGAAGCCTATGTATTCTCTAGAAAGGACAAAGAACTTCAATAAGTAGTGGCACAGTGTGGCTAATATGCACACCAAGCAATCAAACTAGGCATATGTCACTGATCATGACCACAGAATTTAAATATGGGTGGTCAACATTGACCAACCATAACACGGGACACAAACGGTCAGGAGAGGAAGCAATGCTATGAGAATATCGGTTCTCAACTGTAAAGTACAACGACCTTCACTCAGTAGTAGCACGGTGTGGCTAGCATGGACACTGAACGACCAAAGTAGGCTTATGTACTGCCTTTGACCAAAGAAATCTGCTGTGTGTGGTCCACGTTGACAACTCATAATACGAGTCACAAATAGTCAGAGGGGGAAACAATGGTTTGGGAACACCACGAATCAGATAGCAAGCACAATGGGCTCCAATACGATGTGGCACAATGTGGGGAACATGCACGATGACCAACCAAAGTAGGCATATGTCACTGACCATGACCAGATAATGTCACTAAGTGTGGTAAACTTTGACAACTCACAACATGAGTCACAAATGGTCAGGGTGGAAGGTAATGGTTTGTGAATACTAGTTATCTACTAGCAAGTAGAAGTACCTTGAATATGTAGTGGCACAACGTGGCTTCAACGCACATTGACCATCCAAAGTATGCATATGTCACTGACCATGACGAAAGAATTTCACCTAATGTGGTTAACGTTGAAAACGCATAACACGAGTCACAAATGGTCAGAGGGGAAAACAATGGGTTGTGAACACTAGTTTTGAACTAGGAAGTACAAAGACCTTCAACAAGCAGTGGCACGGTATGGCTAGCGTGCACAGTGACCAACCAAAGGATGCATACGTATCTGACTACGACCAAATAAGTCCACTATGTGTGGTCAACATTGACAACTCATAACACGAGTCACAAATGGTCATATGGAGAGAAAATGGTTTGGGAAGCCTGTGTATTGACTAGAAAGGACAAAGAACTTCAATACGTAGTGGCACGGTGTGGCTAATATGCACACCAAACAACCAAACTAGGCATATGTCACTGATCATGACCACATAATTTCAATATGGGTGGTCAACGTTGACCAACCATAACACGAGTCACAAACGGTCAGGACAGGAAACAATGATATGGGAATATCGATTCTCAACTACCAAGTTCAACGACCTTTAGTCACTAGTACCATGGTGTGGCTACCATGTACAATGACCGACCAAAGTAGGCATATGTACTGCCTTTGACCAAAGAAATCTGCTGTGTGTGGTCAACGTTGACAACTCATATTATGAGTCACAAATGGTCACAGGGGGAAACGATGGTTTGGGAATACAAAGTATCACGTAGCAAGCACGAGGGGCTTCAATACGTTGTGGCACGGTGTGGAGACCATGCACGATGACCAACCAAAGTAGGCATATGTCACTGACCATGACCAAACAATGTCACTAAGTGTGGTAAACTTTGACAACTCACAACACGATTCACAAATGGTCAGGGTGGAAGGTAATGGTTTGTGAATACTAGTTATCTACTAGCAAGTACAAATACCTTCAATATGTAGTGGCACAATGTGGCTTTAATGCACAGAGACCAACCAAAGTATGCATATGTCAGTGAACATGACGAACAAATTTCACTTCATGTGGTCAACGTTGAAAACACATAACGGGAGTCACAAATGGTCAGAGGGGAAACCAATGGGTTGGGAACACTAGTTATCAACTAGCAAGTACAAAGACCTTCAACAAGCAGTGGCACGGTATGGCTAGCGTGCACAGTGACCAACCCAAGGATGCATAAGCACTGACTTTGACCGAATAAGTCCACTATGTGTGGTCAACATTGACAACTCATAACACGAGTCACAAATGGTCAGAGGGAGAGAAAATTGTTTGGGAAGCCTATGTATTGACTAGAAAGGACAAAGAATGTCAATACGCAGTGGCACCGTGTGGCTAATATGCGCACGAAGCAACCAAACTAGGCATATGTCACTGATCATGACCACATAATTTCAATGTGGGTGGTCAACGTTGACCAACCATAACACGAGTCACAAACGGTCGGGACAGGAAACAATGTTATGGGAATATCGGTTCTCAGCTACCAAGTACAACGACCTTCATTCAATAGTAGCACGGTGTGGTTACCATGTACAATGACGGACCAAAGTAAGCATATGTACTGCCTTTGACCAAAGAAATCCGCTGTATGTGGTCAACATTGACAACTCATAATACGAGTCACGAATGGTCATAGGGGGAAACAATGGTTTGGAAACACCAAGTATCACATAGCAAACACAAGGGTCTTCAATACATTGTGGCGAGGTGTGGAGACCATGCACCATGACCAACCAAAGTAGGCATATGTCACTGACCATGACCAAGTAATGTCACTAAGTGTGGTAAACTTTGACAACTCACAACACGAGTCACAAATGGTCAGGGTGGAAGCCAATGGTTTGTGAATACTAGTTATCTACTAGCAAGTACAAATACCTTCAATATGTAGTGGCACAATGTGGCCTCAATGCAGAGTGACCAACCAAAGTATGCATATGTCACTAACCATGACGAACAAATTTAATGTATGTGGTCAATGTTGGAAACGCATAACACGAGTCACAAATGGTCAGAGGGGAAAACAATGGATTGGGGACACTAGTTATCAACTAGCAAGTACAAAGACCTTCAACAAGCAGTGGCGCGGTATGGCTAGCGTGCACAGTGACCAACCAAAGGATGCATACGTCACTGACTACGACTGAATAAGTCCACTATGTGTGGTCGACATTGACAACTCATACCGCCAGTCCCAAATGGTCAGAGGGAGATACAATGGCTTGGGAAGCATATGTATTGACTATAAAGGACAAAGAACTTCAATACATAGTGGCACGGTGTGGCTGATATGCACACCAAGCAATCAAACTTGGCATATGTCACTGATCATGACCACAGAAATTCAATATGGGTGGTCATCGCTGACCAACTATAACACGAGTCACAAACGGTAAGAAGAGGAAACAATGCTATGAGAATATCGGTTCTCAACTACCAAGTACAATGACCTTCAGTCAGTAGTAGCACGGTGTGGCTATGATGCACAATGGCCGACTAAAGTAGGCATGTGTACTGCCTTTGACCAGAGAAATCCGCTGTGTGCGGTCAATGTTGACAACTCATAATACGAGTCACAAATCGTCAGAGGGGGAAACAATGGTTTGGGAATACTTGGTATCGACTAGCAAGTACAAAGACCTTCGACAAGCGGTGGCACGGTATGGCTACCATGCACAATGACCAACCAAAATATTCTTGTGTCATTGAATATCATAAAAAGAGTTTCACTGTGTCTTGTCAACTTTCCTTCTTACGGCTGGTCAATCGCATCAATGGTTGAGATGTTATTCAAGCTCGAAGTTGCTAAATTCAAAACTTAGTCTGCGTCAATTGTTTATGAATAAACTGAAATTGTTATCATTCATACTTTTGAAAACTACTATACAATCTTACACCCCCTTGTTTTATGCCCTTTACCCATAGGAACCCTTATAATGTCATTCGGACAACATATGAACCCCATGTGAGTTGGCTTAGTGCTTATAGAGTTAGATTCTGTAGCGATAGGTCCTGGGTTTGACTCCTCGTATACGCAATGTAGAATAGGCTCGCGACCTGGGGGGGGGGGGGAGCGGCCGTGTTGTGCTACCTCAACTCTACCTTCGAGCCTAAGCTGTGGGAGGGTAGGGGGGGTGTCATAATGCGGTCACAAATCTGTCCTCCAGGTCGTCCACGGAACATCCCTCTAGGGAGGATGGAGGGAGTACTCCAGTGAAGGCACCTACGCATAACAAATAAACAAAAACCGACCTGGTATCAAAGGGAGAAACCTTTTGCTATTTATTGACTAGCAAATGCAAATACTTTCAACAAGTAGTGGAACGATTTGGCTTCCATGTACAATGACCAACCAGATTAGGCATGTGCCACTTACCATGACCAAATAATTTTACTATGTGTGGTTAACGTTGACAACCCATAATATGGGCCACAAATTGTCATAGGGGGAAACAATGGGTTGGGAACACCAAGTATCACATAGCAAGCACAAGGGGCTTCAATACGTTGTGGCAAGGTGTGGAGATCATACACAATGACCAACCAAAGTAGGCATATGTCACTGACCATGACCAAATAATGTCACTAAGTGTGGTAAACTTTGACAAGTCATAACAAGAGTCACAAATGGTCAGGGTGGAAGAGAATGGTTTGTGAATACTAGTTATATACTAGCAAGTACAAATACCTTCGATATGTCGTGGTACAATGTGGCTTCAATGCA
>SZWC01001342.1:144666-155308 GCA_023375785.1 Penium margaritaceum
AACAAATTTCACTTCATGTGGTCAACGTTGAAAACGCATAACACGAGTCACAAATGGTCACATGGTAAAACAATGGATTGGGAAGCCTATGCAATGGCTAGAAAGAACAGAGAACTTCCATACGTAGAGGCACGGTGTGGCTAATATGCACACCAAACAATCAAACTAGGCATATGTCACTGATCATGACCACAGAATTTCAATATGGGTGGTCAACGTTGACCAACCATAACACGAGTCACAAACGGTCAGGAGAGGAAACAATGCTATGAGAATATCGGTTCTCATCTACCAAGTACAATGACCTTCAGTCAGTAGTAGCGCGGTGTGGCTACCATGCACAATGACCAACCAAAGTATGCATATTTACTGCCTTTGACCAATGAAACCCGCTGTTTGTGGTCCACGTTGACAACTCATAATACGAGTCACAAATGGTCAGAGGGGGAAACAATGGTTTGGGAACACTATGTATCACATAGCAAGCACAAGGGGCTTCAATACGTTGTGGCACCATGTGGGGACCATGCACGATGACCAACCAAAGTACACATATGTCACTGACCATGACCAAATAATGTCACTAAGTGTGGTAAACTTTGACAACTCACAACACGAGTCAAAAATGGTTAGCGTGGAAGGTAATGGTTTGTGAAAACTAGTTATCAACTAGCAAGTAAAAATATCTTCAAAATGTAGTGGCACAACGTGGCTTCAATGCACAGTGACCACCCAAAGTATGCATATGTCACAGACCATGACGATAGAATTTCACTTCACGTGGTCAATGTTGAAAACGCATAACACGAGTCACAAATGGTCAGAGGGGAAAACAATGGGTTGGGAACACTAGTTATCAACTAGGAAGTACAAAGACCTTCAACAAGCAGTGGCACGGTATGGCTAGCGTGCACAGTGACCAGCCAAAGGATGCATACGTCACTGACTACAATCGAATAAGTCCACTATGTGTGGTCAACATTGACAACTCATAACACGAGTAAAAAATGGTCAGAGGGAGAGACAATGGTTTGGGAAGCCTATGTATTGACTAGAAAGGACAAAGAACTTCAATACGTAGTGGCACCGTGTGGCTAATCTGCACACCAAACAACCAAACTAGGCATATGTCACTGACCATGACCACATAATTTCAATATGGGTGGTGAACGTTGACCAACCATAACACGAGTCACAAATGGTCAGGACAGGAAACAATGCTATGGGGATATCGGTTCTCAACTACCAAGTACAACGACCTTCATTCAGTAGTAGCACGGTGTGGCTACCATGTACAATGACCGACCAAAGTAGGCATATGTACTGCCTTTGACAAGAGAAATCCGCTGCGCGTGGTCAACGTTGACAACTCATAATACGAGTCACAAATGGTCAGAGGGGGAAACAATGGTTTGGAAACACCAAGTATCACATAGCAAGCACAAGGGGCTTCAATGCGTTGTGGCACTGTGTGGAGACCATGCACGATGACCAACCAAAGTAGGCATATGTCACTGACCATGACCAAATAATGTCACTAAGTGTGGTAAACTTTGACAACTCAAAACACGAGTCACAAATGGTCAGGGTGGAAGGTAATGGTTTGTGAATACTATTAGTCTACTAGCAAGTACAAATACCTTCAATATGTAGTAGCACAATGTGGCCTCAATGCACAGTGACCAACCAAAGTATGCATATGCCACTAACCATGACGAACAAATTTCACGTATGTGGTCAATGATGAAAACGCATAACACGAGTCACAAATGGTCAGAGGGGGAAACTATGGATTGGGGACACTAGTTATCAACTAGAAAGTACAAAGACCTTTAACAAGCAGTGGCACGGTATGGCTACCATGCAGAATGACCGACCAAAGTAGGCATATGTACTTTCTTTGACCTAAGAAATCCGCTGTGTGTGGTCAACGTTGACAACTCATAATACGAGTCACAAATGGTAAGAGAGGGAAACAATGGTTTGGCAACATCAAGTATCACATAGCAAGCAGAAGGGGCTACAATACGTTGTGGAACGGTGTGGGGACCATGCACGATGACCAACCAAAATAGGCATATGTCACTTACCATGACCAAATAATGTCACTAAGTGTGGTACACTCTGATAACTCACAACACGAGTCACAAATGGTTAGAGGGAGAGACAATGGTTTGGGAAGCCTATGTATTGGCTAGAAAGGACAAAGAGCTTCAATACGTAGTGGCACGCTGTGGCTAATATGCACACCAAACAACCAAACTAGGCATATGTCACTGATCATGACCAGAGAATTTCAATATGGGTGGTCTACGTTGACCAACCATAACACGAGTCACAAACGGTCAGGACAGGAAACAATGCTATGGGGATATCGGTTCTCAACTACCAAGTACAACGACTTTCAGTCAGTAGTAGCACGGTGTGGCTACCATGCACAATGACCGGCCAAAGTAGGCATATGTACTGCCTTTGACCAAAGAAATCCGCTGTGTGTGGTCCACGTTGACAACTCATAATACGAGTCATAAATGGTCAGAGGGCGAATCAATGGTTTGGGAACACTAGTTATCAACTAGGAAGTACAATGACCTTCAACAAGCAGTGGCACGGTATGGCTAGCGTGCACAGTGACCAACCAAAGGATGCATACGTCACTGACTACGACCGAATAAGTCCACTATGTGTGGTCAACATCGACAACTCATAACACGAGTCACAAATGGTCAAAGGAGGAGACAATGGTTTGGGAAGCATATGTATTGACTAGAAAGGACAAAGAACTTCAATACGTAGTGGCACGCTGTGGCTAATATGCACACCAAACAACCAAACTAGGCATATGTCACTGATCATGACCACAAAATTTCAATATGGGTGGTCAATGTTGACCAACCATAACAGTAGTCACAAACGGTCAGGACAGGAAACAATGCTATGGGAATATCGGTTCTCAACTACCAAGTACAACGACTTTCAGTCAGTAGTAGCACGGTGTGGCTACCATGCACAATGACCGACCAAAGTAGGCATATGTACTGCCTTTGACCAAAGAAATCCGCTGTGTGTGGTCAACGTTGACAGCTCATAACACGAGTCACAAATGGTCAGAGGGGGAAACAATGGTTTGGGAACACCAAGTATCACATAGCAAGCACAAGGGGCTTCAATACGTTGTGGCACGGTGTAGAGACCATGCACGATGACCGACCAAATAGGCATATGTCACTGACCATGACCAAATAATGTCACTAAGTGTGGTAAACGCAGACAACTCACAACACGAGTCACAAATGGTCAAGGTGGAAGGTCATGGTTTGTGAATACTAGTTATCTACTAGCAAGTACAAATACCTTCAATATGTAGTGGCACAATGTGGCTTCAATGCACAGTGACCAACCAAAGTATGCATATGTCACTGAACATGATGAAAGAATTTCACTTCATGTGGTCAACATAGAAAACGCATATCACGAGTCACAAATGGTCAAAGGGGAAAACAATGGAATGGGAACACTAGTTATCAACTATGAAGTACAATGACCTTCAACAAGTAGTGGCACGGTATGGCTAGCGTGCACAATGACCAACCAAAGGATGCATACGTCACTGACTACGACCGAATAAGTCCACTATGTGTGGTCAACATTGACAACTCATAACACGAGTCACAAATGGTTAGAGGGAGAGACAATGGTTTGGGAAGCCTATGTATTGACTAGAAAGGACAAAGAACTTCAATACGTAGTGGCATGGTGTGGCTAATATGCACACCAAACAACCAAACTAGGCATATGTCACTGATCATGACCACAAAATCTCAATATGGGTGGTCAATGTTGACCAACCATAACACGAGTCACAAGCGGTCAGGAGAGGAAACAATGCTATGAGAATATCGGTTCTCAACTACCAAGTACAATGACCTTCAACAAGTAGTGGCACGGTATGGCTACCATGCAGAATGACCGACCAAAGTAGGCATATGTCACTGATCATGACCACAAAATCTCAATATGGGTGGTCAATGTTGACCAACCATAACACGAGTCACAAGCGGTCAGGAGAGGAAACAATGCTATGAGAATATCGGTTCTCAACTACCAAGTACAATGACCTTCAACAAGTAGTGGCACGGTATGGCTACCATGCAGAATGACCGACCAAAGTAGGCATATGTCACTGATCATGACCACAAAATCTCAATATGGGTGGTCAATGTTGACCAACCATAACACGAGTCACAAGCGGTCAGGAGAGGAAACAATGCTATGAGAATATCGGTTCTCAACTACCAAGTACAATGACCTTCAACAAGTAGTGGCACGGTATGGCTACCATGCAGAATGACCGACCAAAGTAGGCATATGTCACTGATCATGACCACAAAATCTCAATATGGGTGGTCAATGTTGACCAACCATAACACGAGTCACAAATGGTCAGAGGGGGAAACAATGGTTTGGGAACACCAAGTATCACATAGCAAGCACAAGGGGCTTCAATACGTTGTGGCACGGTGTGGAGACCATGCACGATGACCAACCAAAGAAGGCATATGTCACTGACCATGACGAAATAATGTCACTAAGTGTGGTAACCTTTGACAACTCACAACACGAGTCACAAATGGTCAGGGTGGAAGGTAATGGTTTGTGAATACTAGCTATCTACTAGCAAGTACATATACCTTCAATATGTAGTGGCACAATGTGGCTTCAATGCACAGTGACAAACCAAAGCATGCATATGTCACTGAACATGACGAAAGAATTTCACTTCATGTGGTCAACGTTGAAAACGCATAACACAAAACACAAATGCTCAGAGGGGAAAACAATGGGTTGGAAACGCTAGTTATCAACTAGGAAGTACAAAGACATTCAACAAGCAGTAGCACGGTATGGCTAGCGTGCACAGTGACCAACCAAAGGATGCATACGTCACTGACTACGAACGAATAAGTCCACTATGTGTGATCAACATCGACAACTCATAACACGAGTCACAAATGGTCAGGGGAAGAGACAATGGTTTGGGAAGCATATGTATTGACTAGAAAGGACAAAGAACTTCAATACGTAGTGGCATGGTGTGGCTAATATGCACACCAAACAACCACACTAGGCATATGTCACTGATCATGACCACAAAATTTCAATATGGGTGGTCAATGTTGACCAACCATAGCAGGAGTCACAAACGGTCAGGACAAGAAAAAATGCTATGGGAATATCGGTTCTCAACTACCAAGTACAACGACCTTCAGTCAGTAGTAGCACGGTGTGGTTACCATGCACAATGACCGACCAAAGTAGGCATATGTACTGCCTTTGACCAAAGAAATCCGCTGTGTGTGGTCAACGTTGACAGCTCATAATACGAGTCACAAATGGTCAGAGGGGGAAACAATGGTTTGGGAACACCAAGTATCACATAGCAAGCACAAGGGGCTTCAATACGTTGTGGCACGGTGTGGAGACCATGCACGATGACCGACCAAATAGGCATATGTCACTGACCATGACCAAATAATGTCACTAAGTGTGGTAAACTCAGACAACTCACAACACGAGTCACAAATGGTCAGGGTGGAAGGTAATGGTTTGTGAATACTAGTTATCTACTAGCAAGTACAACTACCTTCAATGTGTAGTGGCACAATGTGGCTTCAGTGCACAGTGAGCAACCAAAGTATGCATATGTCAGTGAGCATGACGAAAGAATTTCACTTCATGTGGTCAACGTTGAAAACGCATAACACGAGTCACAAATGGTCAGAGGGGAAAACAATGGATTGGGAAGCCTATGTATTGGCTAGAAAAGACAAAGAACTTCAATACGTAGTAGCACGGTGTGGCTAATATGCACCCCAAACAATCAAACGAGGCATATGTCACTGGTCATGACCAGAGAACTTCAATATGGGTGGTCAACGTTGACCAACCATAACACGAGTCACAAGCGGTCAGGAGATGAAACAATGCTATGAGAATATCAGTTCTCAACTACCAAGTACAATGACCTTCAGTCAGTAGTAGCGCGGTGTGGCTACCCTGCACAATGACCGACAATAGTAGGCATATTTACTGCCTTTGACCAAAGGAATCCGCTATGTGTCGTCCACGTTGACAACTCATAACACGAGTCACAAATGGTCAGAAGGGGAAACAATGGTTTGGGAACACCACGTATCACATAGCAAGCACAAGGGGCTTCAATACGTTGTGGCACGGTGTGGGGACCATGCACGATGACCAACCAAAGTAGGCATATGTCACTGACCATGACCAAATAATGTCATTAAGTGTGGTAAACTTTGACAACTCACAACATGAGTCACAACTGGTCAGGGTGGAAGGTAATGGTTTGTGAATTCTAGTTATCTACTAGCAAGTACAAATACCTTCAATATGTAGTGGCACAATGTGGCTTCAATGCACAGTGACCAACCAAAGTATGCATGCCACTGAACATGACGAAATAATTTCACTTCATGTGGTCAACGTTGAAAACGCATAACACGAGTCACAAATGGTGAGAGGGGAAAACAATGGCTTGGGAACACAAGCTATCAACTAGGAAGTACAAAGACCTTCAACAAGCAGTGGCACGGTATGGCTATCGTGCACAGTGACCAACCAAAGGATGCATACGTCACTGACTACGACCGAACAAGTCCACTATGTGAGGTCAGCATTGACAACTCATAACATGAGTCACAAATGGTGAGAGGGGAAAAAAAATGGATTGGGAAGCCTTTGTATTGGCTAGAAAGGACAAAGAACTTCAATACGTACGGGCACGGTGTGGCTAATATGCACACCAAGCAATCAAACTAGGCATATGTCACTGATCATGACCAGAGAATTTCAATATGGGTGGTCAACGTTGACCAACCATAACACGAGTCACAAACGGTTAGGAGAGGACACAATGCTATGAGAATATCGGTTCTCAACTACCAAGTACAATGACCTTCAGTCAATAGTAGCGCGATGTGGCTAACATGCACAATGACCGACCAAAGTAGGCATATGTACTGCCTTTGACCAAAGAAATCCGCTGTGTGTGGTCCACGTTGACAACTCATAATACAAGTCACAAATAGTCAGAGGGAGAAACAATGGTTTGGGAACACCACGTATCACATAGCAAGCACAAGGGGCTTCAATACGTGGTGGCACGGAGTGGAGACCATGCACGATGACCAACCAAAGTAGGCATATGTCACTTACCACGACCAAATAATGTCACTAAGTGTGGTAAACTTTGACAACTCACAACACGAATCACAAAAGGTCAGGGTGGAAGGTAATGGTTTTTCAATACTATTTATCTACTAGCAAGTACAAATACCTTCAAAATGTAGTGGCACAATGTGGCTTCAATGCATATTGACCACCCAAAGTATGCATATGTCACTGACCATGACAAAAGAATTTCACTTCATGTGGTCAACTTTGAAAACGCATAACACGAGTCACAAATGGTCAGAGGGGGAAAACAATGGGTTGGGAACACAAGTTATCAACTAGGAAGTACAAGGACCTTCAACAAGCAGTGGCACGGTATGGCTAGCGTGCACAGTGACCAACCAAAGGATGCATACGTCATTGACTACGACCGAATATGTCCACCATGTGTGGTCAACATTGACAACTCATAAGACGAGTCACAAATGGTCAGAGGGAGAGAAAATGGTTTGGGAAGCCTATGTATTGACTGGAAAGGACAAAGAACTTCAATACGTAGTGGCACGGTGTGGCTAATATGCACACCAAACAACCAAACTAGGCATATGTCACTGTTCATGACCACAGAATTTCAACATGGGTAGTCAACGTTGACCAACCATAACACGAGTCACTAACGGTAAGGAGAGGAAACAATGCTATGAGAATATCGGTTCTCAACTACCAAGTACATGACCTTCAGTCAGTAGTAGCACGGTGTGCCTACCATGCACAATGACCAACCAAAGTAGGCATATGAACTGCCTTTGACCAGAGAAATCCGCTGTGTGTGGTCAACGTTGACAACTCATAATACCAGTCACAAATGGTCAGAGGGGGAAACAATGGTTTGGGAATACTTGGTATCGAATAGCAGGTACAAAGACCTTCGATAAGTCGTGGCACCGTCTGGCTAACATGCACAATGACCAACCAAAAAATCTTGTGTCGTTGAATATCGTAAAAAGGGTTTCACTGTGTCTTGTCAACTTTCCTTCTTACGACTGGTCAATCGGAGCAACGGTTGAGAGGTTATTCAAGCTCAAAGTTGCATAATTCAAAACTTAGTCTGCGTCAATTGTTTGTGAATAAACTTAAATTGTTATCATTCATACTTTTTAAAACTACCCTATAATCTTACACCCCCTTTTTTTATGCCCTTTACCCATAAGAACCCTTATAATGTCATTTGGACAACATATGAACACCATGTGAGTTGGCTTAGTGCTTATAGAGTTAGATTCTGGAGTGATAGGTCCTGGGTTTGAATCCTCGTACGCGCAATATAGAATAGGCTCGCGACCCGGGGGGGGGGGGGGGGGGCGTGTTGTGCTAACTCAACTCTACCTTTGAGCCTAAGCGGTGGGGGGTGGGTAGGGGGTGTCATAATGCGGTCGCAAATCTGTCCTCTAGGTCGTCCACGGAACATCCCTCTAGGGGGGTGGGAGGGAGTATTCCAGTGAAGGCACCTACGCGTAACAAATAAATTAAAACTGACCTGGTGTCAAAGGGAAAAACGTTTTGCTATTTATTGACTAGCAAGTGCAAATATTCTCAACAAGTAGTGGAACGGTGTGGCTACCATGTACAATGACCAACCAGACTAGGCATCTGCTACTTACCATGACCAAATAATTTTATTATGTGTGGTTAACATTGACAACCCATAATATGGGCCACGAACTGTCAGAGGGGGAAACAATGGGGTGGGAACACCAAGTATCGCATAGCAAGCACAAGGGGCTTCAATACGTTGTGGCATGGTGTGGAGACCATGCACGATGACCAACCAAAGTAGGCATATGTCACTGACCATGACCAAATAATGTCTTTAAGTGTGGTAAACGTTGACAGCTCATGACACGAGTCACAAATGGTCAGGGTGGAAGATCATGGTTTGTGAATACTAGTTATCTACTAGCAAGTACAAATATGTTCAATATGTCGTGGCACAATGTGGCTTCAATGCACAGTGACGAACCAAAGTATGCATATGTCACTAACCATGATCAACAAATTTCACTTCATGTGGTCAACGTTGAAAACTCATAACAAGAGTCACAAATGGTCAGAGGGGAACACAATGGGTTTGGAACACTAGTTATCAACTAGCAAGTACAAAGACCTTCAACAAGCAGTGGTACGGTATGGCTAGCGTGCACAGTGACCAACCAAAGGATGAATACGTCACTGACTACGACCGAATAAGTCCACTATGTGTGGTCAACATTGACAGCTCATAACACGAGTTACAAATGGTCAGAGGGAGAGACAATGGTTTGGTAAGCTTATGTATTGGCTAGAAAGGACAAAGAACTTCAATACGTAGTGGCACCTTGTGGTTAATATGCACACAAAACAATCAAACTAGGCATATGTCACTGATCATGACCACAGAATTGCAATATGGGTGGTCAATGTTGACAAACCATATCACAAGGCACAAACGGTCAGGAGAGGAATCAATGCTATGAGAATATAAGTTTTCAACTACCAAGTAGAACGACCTTCAGTCAGCAGTAGCACGGTGTGGCTACCATGCACAATGACCGACCAAAGTAGGCATATGTACTTCCCTTGACCAAAGAAATCCGCTATGTGTGGTCAACGTTGACAACTCATAATACGAGTCACAAATGGTCAGAGGGGGNACGGTGTGGAGACCATGCAGGATGACCAACCAAAATAGGCACATGTCACTGTCCATGACCAAAAAATGTCACTACCTGTGGTAAACTTTGACAACTCACAACATGAGTCACAAATGGTCAGGGTGGAAGGTAATGGTTTGTGAATACAAGTTATCTACTAGCAAGTACGAATACCTTCAATATGTAGTGGCTCAATGTGGCTTTAATGCACAGTGACCAACCAAAGTATGCATATGTCCCTAACTATGACGAACAAATTTTACTTCATGTGGTCGACATTGAAAACGCATAACACGAGTCACAGATGGTCAGAGGGGAAAACAATGGATTGGGAAGCCTATGTATTGGCTAGAAAGGAGAAAGAAGTTCAATACGTAGTGGCACGGTGTGGCTAATATGCACACCAAGCAATCAAACTAGGCATATGTCACTGATCATGACTAGAGAATTTCAATATGGGTGGTCAACGTTGACCAGCCATAACACGGGTCACAAACGGTCAGGAGAGGAAGCAATGCTATGAAAATATCAGTTCTCAACTACCAAGTACAATGACGTTCAGTCAGTAGTAGCACGGTGTGGCTACCATGCACAATGACCGACCAAAGTAGGCATATGTACTGCCTTTGACCAAAGAAATGCGCTGTGTGTGGTCAACGTTGACAACTCATAATACAAGTCACAAATGGTCAGAGGGGGAAATAATGGTTTGGGAACACCAAGTATCACATAGCAAGCACAAGGGGCTTCAATAC
>SZWC01001342.1:167971-180425 GCA_023375785.1 Penium margaritaceum
ATATGCACACCAAACAACCAAACTAGGCATATGTCACTGATCATGACCACAGAATTTCAATATGGGAGGTCAACGTTGACCAAACATAACACGAGTCACAAACGGTCAGGACAGGAAACAATGCTATGGGAATACCGGTTCTCAACTACCAAGTACAATGACCTTCAGTCAGTAGTAGCACGGTGTGGCTACCATGCACAATGACCGACCAAAGTAGGCATATGTACTGCCTTTGACCAAAGAAATCTGCTGTGTGTGGTCAACGTTGACAACTCATAATAAGAGTCACAAGTGGTCAGAGGGGGAAACAATGGTTTGGAAACACCAAGTATCACATAGCAAGCACAAGGGGCTTCAATACGTTGTGGCATGGTGTGGAGACCATGCACGATGACCAAGCAAAGTAGGCATATGTCACTGTCCATGACCAAGTAATGTCACTGAGTGTGGTAAACTTTGACAACTCACAACACGAGTCACAAATGGTCACAGTGGAAGGTAATGGTTTGTGAATACTAGTTATCTACTAGCAAGTACAAATACCTTCAATATGTAGTGACACAACGTGGCTTCAATGCACAGTGACCACCCAAAGTATGCATATGTCACTGACCATGACGAAAGAATTTCACTTAATGTGGTCAACGTTGAAAACGCATAACACGAGGCAGAAATCGTCAGTGAGGAAAACAATGGATTGGGATCACTAGTTATCAACTAGGAAGTACAAAGACCTTCAACAAGCAGTGGCACGGTATGGCTAGCGTGCACAGTGACCAACCAAAGGATGCGTATGTCACTAACCATGACGAACAAATTTCACTTCATGTGGTCAACAGTGAAAACACATAACACGAGTCACAAATGGTCAGAGGGGAAAACAATGGATTGGGAAGCCTATGTATTGGCTAGAAAGGACAAAGAACTTCAATACGTAGTGGCATGGTGTGACTAACATGCACACCAAACAATCAAACTAGTCATATGTCACTGATCATGACCAGATTATTTCAATATGGGTGGTCAACGTTGACCAACCATAACACGAGTCACAAACGGTCAGGAAATGAAGCAATGCTATGGGAATATCGGTTCTCAACTACCAAGTACAACGTCCTTCAGTCATTAGTAGCATAGTGTGGCTACCATGCACAATGACCGACCAAAGTAGGCATATGTACTGCCTTTGACCAAAGACATCTGCTGTGTGTGGTCAACGTTGACAACTCATAATACGAGTCACAAATGGTCAGAGGGGGAAACAATGGTTTGGGAACACCACGTATCACATAGCAAGCACAAGGGGCTTCAATACGTTGTAGCACGGTGTGGGGACCATGCACGATGACCAACCAAAGTAGGCATATGTCACTGACCATGACCAAATAATTTCACTAAGTGTGGTAAAATTTGACAACTCACAACACGAGTCACAAATGGTCAGGGTGGAAGGTACTGGTTTGTGAATACTAATTATCTACTTGCAAGTACAAATACCTTCAATATGTAGTGGCACAACGTGGCTTCAATGCACAGTGACCACCCAAAGTATGCATATGTCACTGACCATGACGAAAGAATTTCACTTAATGTGGTCAACGTTGAAAACGCATAACACGAGTCAGAAATCGTCAGTGAGGAAAACAATGGATTGGGATCACTAGTTATCAACTAGGAAGTACAAAGACCTTCAACAAGCAGTGGCACGGTATGGCTAGCGTGTACAGTGACCAACCAAAGGATGCATACGTCACTGACTACGACCGAATAAGTCCACTATGTGTGGTCAACATTGACAACTCATAACACGAGTCACAAATGGTCGGAGGGGGAGACAATGGTTTGGGAAGCCTATGTATTGACTAGAAAGGACAAAGAACTTCAATACGTAGTGGCACGGTGTGGATAATATGCACACCAAACAACTAAACTAGGCATATGTCACTGATCATGACCACAGAATTTTAATATGGGTGGTCAACGTTGACTAACCATAACACGAGTCACAAACGGTCAGGACATGAAGCAATGCTATGGGAATATCGGTTCTCAACTACCAAGTACAACGTCCTTCAGTCATTAGTAGCACAGTGTGGCTACCATGCACAATGACCGTCCAAAGTAGGTATATGTACTGCCTTTGACCAAAGAAATCCCCTGTTTGTGGTCAACGTTGACAACTCATAATACGAGTCCCAAATGGTCAGAGGGGGAAACAATGGTTTGGGAACACCAAGTATCACATAGCAAGCACAAGGGCCTTCAATACGTTGTGGCACTATGTGGACACCATGCACGATGACCAACCAAAGAAGGCACATGTCACTGACAATGACCAAGTAATAACACTAAGTGAGGTAAACTTTGACAACTCACAAGACGAGTCACAAATGGTCAGGGTGGAAGGTAATGGTTTGTGAATACTATTTATTTACTAGCAAGTACAAAAACCTTCAATATGTAGTGGCAGAATGTGGCTTCAATGCACAGTGACCAACCAAAGCATGCATATGTCACTAACCATGACGAACAAATTTCACTTCATGTGGTCAACGGTGAAAACGCATAACACGAGTCACAAATGGTCAGATGGGAAAACAATGGATTGGGAAGCCTATGTATTGGCTAGAAAGGACAAAGAACTTCAATACGTAGTGGCACGGTGTGGCTAATATGCACACCAAACGATCAAACTAGGCCTATGTCACTGATCATGACCAGAGAATTTCAATATGGGTGGTCAACGTTGACCAACCATAACACGAGTCACAAACAGTCAGGAGAGGAAACAATGCTATGAGAATATCGGTTCTCAACTAGCAAGTACAATGATCTTCAGTCAGAAGTAGCGCGCTGTGGCTACCATGCACAATGACCGACCGAAGTAGGCATATTTACTGCCTTTGACCAAAGAAATCCGCTGTGTGTGGTCAACGTTGACAACTCATAATACGAGTCACAAATGGTCAGAGGGGGAAATAATGGTTTGGGAACACCCAGTATCACATAGCAAGCACAAGGGACTTCAATACGTTGTGGCACGGTGTGGAGGCCATGCACGATGACAAACCAAAGTAGGCATATGCCACTGACCATGACCAAATAATGACACTAAGTGTGGTAATTTTTGACAACTCACAACACGAGTCACAAATGGTCATGGAGGAAGGAAATGGTTTGTGAATACTAGTTATCTACTAGCATGTACAAGTACCTTCAATATGTAGTGGCACAATGTGGCTTCAATGCACAGTGACCAACCAAAGTATGCATATGTCACTAACCATAACGAACAAATTTCCCTTCATGTGGTCAACGTTGAAAACGCATAACATGAGTCACAAATGGTCAGAGGGAGAGACAATGGTTTGGGAAGCCTATGTATTGGCTAGGAAGGACAAAGAACTTCAATACGTAGTGGCACGGTGTGGCTAATGTGCACACCAAACAATCAAACTAGGCACATGTCACTGATCATGGCCGGAGAATTTCAATATGGGTGGTCAACGTTGACCAACCATAACACGAGTCACAAACGGTCAGGAGAGGAAACAATGCTATGAGAATATCGGTTCTCAACTACCAAGTACAATGACCTTCAGTCAGTAGAAGCACGGTGTGGCTACCATGCACAATGACCGACCAAAGTAGGCATATTTACTGCCTTTGACCAAAGATATCTGCTGTGTGTGGTCCACGTTGACAGCTCATAATACGAGTCACAAATGGTCAGAGGGGGAAACAATGGTTTGGGAATACCACGTATCACATATCAAGCACAAGGGGGTTCAATACGTTGTGGCACGGTGTGGGGACCATGCACGATGACCAACCAAAGTAGGCATATGTCACTGACCATCACCAAATAATGTCACTAAGTGTGGTAAACTTTGATAACTCACAACACGAGTCACAAATGGTCAGTGGGGAAGGTAATGGTTTATGAATACTAGTTATCTACTAGCAAGTACAAATACCTTCAATATGTAGTGGCACAATGTGGCTTCAATGAACAGTGACCAACCAAAGTATGCATATGTCACTGAACATGACGAAAGAATTTCACTTCATGTGGTCAACGTTGAAAACGCATAACACGAGTCACTAAGGGTGATATTGAGTCCAAAATCCCGAGTCTAGCTTTGGACTCGGACTTGCGAGTCCGAGTCCAGTCCTGGACTTGGACTTGCAAGTCCGAGTCCAGGACTCGTGAGTCCAATGGCACTTGGACTCGCGATTCCTGGACTTCAACACATAAATGTTGGAGCTTTTGCCCCATTCTTTCTTCCATGCATGCATTCTATTGCCATGTTTGATCCATTTATGTCCTGTTCTAGGGCAGATTGCCTCATAACGCGATGCCATCTATTGCGTTTGTGGGCAAATTTAGAATGTCGTGGACTCAAGACCATACTTGCCAGTCCGAGTCCAGCCTCAATGACAGACTCGGACTTGCGAGTCCGAGTCTGGACTCGAAATCCCGATTCTGTCAAGCCGAGTCTCCTGGACTTGGTATCACCCTTACGAGTCACAAATGGTCAGAGGGGAAAACATTGGATTGGGAACAATAGTTATCAACTAGGAAGTACAAAGACCTTCAAAAAGCAGTGACACAGTATGGCTAGCGTGCACAGTTACCGACCAAATGATGCATACGTCACTGACTACGACCGAATAAGTCCACTATATGTGGTCAACATTGACAACTCATAACACGAGTCACAAATGGTCAGAGGGAGATACAATGGTTTGGGAAGCCTATGTATTGACTAGAAAGGACAAAGAACTTCGTTACGTAGTGGCACGGTGTGGCTAATATGGACACCAAACAACCAAACTAGGCATATGTCATTGATCATGACCACTGAATTTCAACATGGGTGGTCAACGTTGACCAACCATAAGACGAGTCACAAACGAGCAGGACAGGAAACAATGCTATGGGAACATCGGTTCTCAACTATCAAGTACAACAACCTTCAGTCAGTAGTAGCACGGTGTGGCTACCATGCACAAGGACCAACCAAAGTAGGCATATGTACTGCCTTTGACCAAAGAAATCCGCTGTCTGTGGTCAACGTTGACAACTCATAATACGAGTCATAAATGGTCACAGGGGGAAACAATTGTTTGGAAACACCAAGTATCACATAGCAAGCACAAGGGGCTTCAATACGTTGTGGCACGGTGCGGAGACCATGCATGATGACCAACCAAAGTAGGCATATGTCACTGACCATGACCAAATAATGTCGCTAAGTGTGGTAAACTTTGACAGCTCACAACACGAGTCACAAATGGTCAGGGTGGAAGGTAATGGTTTGTGAATACTAGTTATCTGCTAGCAAGTAAAAATACCTTCAATATGTAGTGGCACAATGTGGCTTCCATGCACAGTGACCACCCAAAGTATGCATATGTCACTGACCATGACAAAAGAATTTCACTTCATGTGGTCAACGTCGAAAATACATAACACGAGTCACAAAGGGTCAAAAGGGAAAACAATGGATTGGGAACACTAGTTTTCAACTAGGAAGTACAAAGATCTTCAACAAGCAGTGGCACGGTATGGCTAGCGTGCACAGTGACCAACCAAAGCATGCATACGTCACTGACTACGACCGAATAAGTCCACTATGTGTGGTCAACATTGAAAACTCATAACACGAGTCACAAATGGTCATACGGAGAAAAAATGGGTTGGGAAGCATATGTATTGACTAGAAAGGAAAAAGAACTTCAATACGTAGTGGCACGGTGTGGCTAATATGCACACCAAACAACCAGACTAGGCATGTGTCACTGATCATGACCACATAATTTCAATATGGGTGGTCAACGTTGACCAACCATAACACGAGTCACAAACAGTCAGGACAGGAAACAATGCTATTGGAATATCGGTTCTCAACTACCAAGTACAACGACCTTCATTCAGTAGTAGCACGGTGTGGCTACCATGTACAATGACCAACCAAAGTAGGCATATGTACTGCCTTTGACCAAAGAAATCTGCTGTGTGTGGTCAACGTTGACAACTCATAATACGAGTCACAAATGGTCAGAGGGGGAAACAATGGTTTGGAAACACCAAGTATCACACAGCAAGCACAAGGGGCTTCAATACGTTGTGGCAGGGTGTGGAGACCATGCATGATGACCAACCAAAAAAGGCATATGTCACTGACCATGACATAATAATGTCACTAAGTGTGGTAAACTTTGACAACTCACAACACGAGTCACAGATGGTCAGGGTGGACGGTAATGGTTTGTGAATACCAGTTATCTACTAGCAAGTAAAAATACCTTCAATATGTAGTGCCACAATGTGGCCTCAATGCAAAGTGACCAACCAAAGTATGCATATGTCACTAACCATGACGAACAAAATTCACGTATGCGGTCAATGTTGAAAACGCATAACATGTGTCACAAATGGTCAGAGGGGAAAACAATGGATTGGGGACACTAGTTATCAACTAGCAAGTACAAAGACCTTCAACAAGCAGTGGCACGGTATGGCTAGCGTGCACAGTGACCAACCAAAGGATGCATACGTCACTGACTACGACATAATAAGTCCACAGTGTGTGGTCAACATTGACAACTCATAACGCCTTTCCCAAATGGTCAGAGGGAGAGACAATGGTTTGGGAAGCATAAGTATTGACTAGAAAGGACAAAGAAATTCAATACGCAGTGGCACGGTGTGGCTAATATGCACACCAAACAATCAAACTTGGCATATGTCACTGATCATGACCACAGAATTTCAATATGGGTGGTCAACGCTGACCAACCAGAACACGAGTCACAAATGGCAAGAAGAGGAAACAATGCTATGAGAATATCGGTTCTCAACTACCAAGTACAACGACCTTCAGTCAGCAGTAGCACAGTGTGCCTACCATGCACAATGACCAACCAAAGTAGGCATATGTACTGCCTTTGACCAGAGAAATCCGCCGTGTGTGGTCAACGTTGACAACTCATAATACGAGTCACAAATGGTCAGAGGGGGAAACAATGGTTTGGGAATACTTGGTATCGACTAGCAAGTACAAAGACCTTGGATAAGTGGTGGCACGGTATAGCTACCATGCACAATGACCAACCAAAATATTCTTGTGTCATTGAATATCATGAAAAGAGTTTCACTGTGTCTTGTCAACTTTCCTTCTTACGGCTGGTCAATCGCAGCAATGGTTGAGAGGTTATTCAAGCTTGAAGTTGCAAAATTCAAAACTTAGTGTGTGTCAATTGTTTATGAATAAACTGAAATTGTTATGATTCAGACTTTTGAAAACTACCCTTTAATCTTACACCCCCTTATTTTATGCCCTTTACCCATAGGAACCCTTATAATGTCATTTGGACAACATATGAACACCATGTGAGTTGGCTTAGTGCTTATAGAGTTAGATTCTGGAGCGATGGGTCCTGGGTTTGAATCCTCGTATGCGCAATATAGAATAGGCTCGCGACCTGGAGGGGGGGGGGCGTGTTGTGCTACCTCAACTCTACCTTCGAGCCTAAGCCGTGGGGGGGTAGGGGGGTGTCATAATGCGGCCGCAAATCTGTACTCCAGGTCGTCCACAGAACATCCCTCTAGGGGGGTGGGAGGGAGTATTCCAGTGAAGGCACCTACGCGTAACAAAGAAAAAAAAAAGTGATCTGGTGTCAAAGGGAGAGACCTTTTGCTATTTATTGACTAGCAAGTGCAAATACTTTCAACAAGTAGTGGAAAGGCGTGGCTACCATGTACAATGACCAACCAGATTAGGCATGTGCCACTTACCATGACCAAATAATTATACTATGTGTGGTTAACGTTGACAACCCACAAATTGTCAGAGGGGGGAAAAATGGGTTGGGAACACCAAGTATCACATAGCAAGCACAAGGGGCTTCAATACGTTGTGGCATGGTGTGGAGACCATGCACGATGACCAACCAAAATAGGCATATGTCACTGACCATGACCAAATAATATCACTAAGTGAGGTAAACTTTGACAACTCATAACACAAGTCACAAATGGTCAGCGTGGAAGACAATGGTTTGTGAATACTAGTTATATACTAGCAAGTACAAATACCTTCAATATGTCGTGGCACAATGTGGCTTCAATTCACAGTGACCAACCAAAGTATGCATATGTCACTAACCATGACCAACAAATTTCACTTCACGTGGTCAACGTTGAGAACACATAACAGGATTCACAAATGGTCAGAGGGGAAAACAATGGGTTGGGAACACTCGTTATCAACTAGCAAGTACAAAGACCTTCAACAAGCAGTGGCACGGTATGGCTAGCGTGCACAGTGACCAACCAAAGGATGCATACGTCACTCACTACGACCGAATAAGTCCACTATGTGTGGTAAACATTGACAACTCATAACACGAGTCACAAATGGTCAGAGGGAGAGACAATGGTTTGGGAAGCCTATGTATTGACTAGAAATGACAAAGAACTTCAATACGTAGTGGCACACTGTGGCTAATATGCACACCAAACAACCAAACTAGGCATATGTCACTGATCATGACCAGAGAATTTCAATATGGGTGGTCAACGTTGACCAACCATAACACGAGTCACAAACGGTCGGGACAGGAAACAATGCTATGGGAATATCGGTTCTCAACTACCAAGTACAACGACCTTCAGTCAGTAGTAGCACGGTGTGGCTACCATGCACAATGACCGACCAAACTAGGCATATGTACTGCCTTTGACCAAAGAAATCCGATGTGTTTGGTCCACGTTGACAACTCATAATACGAGCCACAGATGGTTAGAGGGGGAAACAATGGGTTGGGAACACCAAGTATCACGTAGCAAGAACAAGGGGCTTCAATAGGTTGTGGCACGGTGTGGAGACCATGCAAGATGACCAACCAAAGTAGGCATATGTCATTGACCATGACCAAATAATGTCACTAAGTGTGGTCAACTTTGATAACTCACAACACGAGTCATAAATGGTCAGGGTGGAAGGTAATGGTTTGTGAATACTAGTTATCTACTAGCAAGTACAAATACCTTCAATATGTAGTGGCACAATGTGGCTTCAATGAACAGTGACCAACCAAAGTATGCATATGTCACTCAACATGACGAAAGAATTTCACTTCATGTGGTCAACGTTGAAAACGCATAACACGAGTCACAAATGGTCANTGTGGCTAATATGCACACCAAACAACCAAACTAGGCATATGTCACTGATCATGACCAGAGAATTTCAATATGGGTGGTCAACGTTGACCAACCATAACACGAGTCACAAACGGTCGGGACAGGAAACAATGCTATGGGAATATCGGTTCTCAACTACCAAGTACAACGAACTTCAGTCAGTAGTAGCACGGTGTGGCTGCCATGCACAATGACCGACCAAACTAGGCATATGTACTGCCTTTGACCAAAGAAATCCGATGTGTTTGGTCCACGTTGACAACTCATAATACGAGCCACAGATGGTTAGAGGGGGAAACAATGGGTTGGGAACACCAAGTATCACATAGCAAGAACAAGGGGCTTCAATAGGTTGTGGCACGGTGTGGAGACCATGCAAGATGACCAACCAAAGTAGGCATATGTCATTGACCATGACCAAATAGTGTCACTAAGTGTGGTCAACTTTGATAACTCACAACACGAGTCATAAATGGTCAGGGTGGAAGGTAATGGTTTGTGAATACTAGTTATCTACTAGCAAGTACAAATACCTTCAATATGTAGTGGCACAATGTGGCTTCAATGCACAGTGACCAACCAAAGTATGCATATGTCACTCAACATGACGAAAGAATTTCACTTCATGTGGTCAACGTTGAAAACGCATAACACGAGTCACAAATGGTCAGAGGGGAAAACAATGGNCACAACACGAGTCACAAATGGTCAGGGTGGAAGGTAATGGTTTGTGAATACTAGTTATCTACTAGCAAGTACAAATACCTTCAATATGTAGTGGCACAATGTGGCTTCAATGAACAGTGACCAACCAAAGTATGCATATGTCACTCAACATGACGAAAGAATTTCACTTCATGTGGTCAACGTTGAAAACGCATAACACGAGTCACAAATGGTCAGAGGGGAAAACAATGGGTTGGGAACGCTAGTTATCAACTAGGAAGTACAAAGACCTTCGACAAGTAGTGGCACGGTATTGTCGGATATTATCTCGGAGATCGCTTCAAGGGGTGCAGCCACTGAGGAAATAAAGAGTGATAATGTAGGTTCATCTCCGGAGTCACAAGATCAACACCCGAACGGTCCTACGTCCGACAAGCTGTGCAAGCCTCGCCAAGACCAAAACCAACGGCCGCATACCACAACGGCCCAGGCAAAACGCACCTGCAAAGATCGTGCCTGCACTCACTTCTCCCCTATGCGTACGGCTAGCAAAGCCATTTGCGGTCTCGAGGCGCTCCCTAATCTCGCACTTGCCCGAGCCGTTATCTCTATGCCTGCTCGACGAAGCACGCTAGGCTAGAACTTTCCTATTTGTATTGCTTGTACTACATTCTATAATCAATCCATTGGATTCCCTTCAGGCTCACCCTTTGGGCCGCCTCCAGTCTCTCTTGCCTTCCATTCTCAGCTCAGCGCCCGTGCTCTTGCACTGCGCCCTCTCACTTTTGCTAAACGTTACTTATACATCAGCAACGCCCGCACCTTCAAGGAAGCTTCCGGCCTTCCCTCAAGGTGCTGCGTCCACTCCCTTCCTGCA
The DNA here is from genome assembly GCA_023375785.1 of Penium margaritaceum. Classification (NCBI taxonomy): domain Eukaryota; kingdom Viridiplantae; phylum Streptophyta; class Zygnematophyceae; order Desmidiales; family Peniaceae; genus Penium; species Penium margaritaceum. Next base: position 178,729 of record SZWC01001342.1, read on the forward strand.
AAGATCTCAGCGCTCGCACCTTTGGTGTCGCGCCCATGCCGTTCCCTTATCATCCTTCATCATCTTCAGCTTGCACTTGTCGTCCTTTTGCCGCTTCCAATTCGCTTCTGCTCGTGCTCCTGTCCACCATTGAAACGCTCGTCTCTCCGACCGCGTCCATTCTGCGGCAGCACTTGCAATATTTTGACATGGTATCAGAGCTCAAGTAACACCCCTGGCTCCATCGTGCTCGGCGTCATCAGCCGCACCCACTCCTGCCAAAATCCTCCGCATTGAAGAACTGTGGTCGTCAAAAGAAGTGCGGTGGCAGCGCTTCTTCTGACTAAGGTGTTGTGGCAGCACCACACCACTTCCTCTTGGTAAAATTGCGCGCACGAGGTTCTGCCCCTGCGCCCACTCCATCAGTAAGCAATTTCCGCTCATTCATCATCTCCGCCATCAGTGCACGAGGTTCTATCCCTGCACCCAGTCTCATTTTCTTGCTCAGTAGCATCTCCGCAATCGAAGCGCATCAACATCCTCGTATCCCTTTTTTTTGCTCAAGAGCTATCAGCACACTATCATCGCCACAGCATAATATCCCCAACCATCTCCACCTGCCCATTCTTTCCATCGTCTCATCGTCAACTCCATCATGGCATCCTCTCTCACTCTGTCTGGTCTTCCCAAGCTCAATGTAAAGCCGAATGGTACCAGCAGCTACAAGCTGTGGAGCTACTCAGTGTCCCTTTTCTTTAGAACACAAAAGGTTAAGGGAGTCACCCTCAGCCATCTGATCACCAACTCGGACACTAGAATAGAACCACCTGACGCCATCTCCTCCTCCTCAACTGCAACTGCATCAACCACTCCCGGTGGAGACCCCTTCGTTGGATCTGTATCTCACCCTGCTCCTTCAAATGCCTCTTCCTCCTCTGCTCCCATTGCCCCCGCTACTACCATCAGCCGCACCTCCTGGGAAGTCGCCAACAGCACCGCCCTCATGACCATCATGACCACCTCCTCTCCTGAATTGCATGAAGACATCCGCACCCTCGGCAGCAAGACTCACAAAGTGTGGAAAGCCCTTGAAGATCGCTTCAGCAACAACACCTCCACCGCTTGCAGAATTAAGACCATGTCACTCTTCTCCGTGCCCTTCGCCGCCCATACCAACATGGGTAGTTACATTGCAGCCGTCAGCACCATTGCCCGCGATCTCAAGGAAATGAAGATTGACCTTCCTCCTGCTGTCGTGTGCACTGGCATCATCTCCGGCCTTCCTGGTCAGTTTGATATCATCCGCCAAATCTTACTGCAGCTGCCTGTTGATCAGCTGGCCATCACTGTCATCAGCCCCAAACTCATGGTAGCAGAACAGGACTACGTTGCCAAGCAAGAACGCGAGACTACCATTGCCACCAACTCGTTTGAAACCATGGCCGCCACCACTGATAACCGCATGTTCAACCGCTTCTCCGCCTGCTCCTACACCATCCGCCACGGTCCATTCAAAGGAACCAAGTGTGGCTGTTGCAACCACCCGCCTCAGGTCTGTGATCATCGCGCTCCTTACGAGTGGCTGGATCAGAACCCCGGCAAGTCCTATGGTGAACAACCCAACTGGGCGGAAGAGCGTCGTCAGCGCTCCTACAACCGGATGGGAAGCTCGAACTGGCGTTCAACCCCAGCCAACAACATGGAAACTCCATCTTCTC
>SZWC01001342.1:200987-211151 GCA_023375785.1 Penium margaritaceum
CATAACACGAGTCACAAATGGTCAGAGGGGAAAACAATGGATTGGGAACACTAGTTATCAACTAGGAAGTACAAAGACCTTCAACAAGCAGTGGCACGGTATGGCTAGCGTGCACAGTGACCAACCAAAGGATGCATACGTCACTGACTACGACCGAATAAGTCCACTATGTGTGGTCAACATTGACAACTCATAACAAGAGTCACAAATGGTAGGAGGGAGACAAAATGGTTTGGGAAGCCTATGCATTGACTAGAAAGGACAAAGAACTTCAATGCGTAGTGGCACGGTGTGGCTAATATGCATACCAAACAACCAAACTAGGCATATGTCACTGATCATGACCACATAATTTCAATATGGGTGGTCAACGTTGACCAACCATAACACGAGTCACAAACGGTCAGGACAAGAAACAATGCTATGGGAATATCGGTTATCAACTACCAAGTACAATGAACGTCAGTCAGTAGTAGCACGGTGTCACTACCATGCACAATGACCGACCAAAGTAGGCATATGTACTGCCTTTGACTAAAGAAATCCGCTGTGTGTGGTCAACGTTGACAACTCATAATACGAGTCACAAATGGCCAGAGGGGGAAACAATGGTTTTCGAACAGCAAGTATCACATAGCAAGCACAAGGGGCGTCAATACGTTGTGGCACGGTGTGGAGACCATGCACGATGACCAACCAAAGTAGGCATATGTCACTGACCATGACCAAATAATGTCACTAAGTGTGGTAAACTTTGACAACTCACAACACGAGTCACAAATGGTCAGGGTGGAAGGTAATGGGTTGTGAATACTAGTTATCTAATAGCAGGTACAAATACCTTCGATATGTAGTGGCACAATGTGGCTTCAATGCACAGTGACCAACCAAAGTATGCACATGTCACTAACCATGACGAACAAACTTCACTTCATGTGGTCAACGTTGAAAAAGCATAACACGAGTCACAAATGGTCAGAGGGGAAAAAATGGATTGGGAAGCCTATGTATTGACTATAAAGGACAAAGAACTTCAATACGTAGTGGCACAGTGTGGCTAATATGCACACCAAACAACCAAACTATGCATATGTCACTGATCACGACCACATAAGTTCAATATGGGTCGTCAACGTTGACCAACCATAACACGAGTTACAAACGGTCAGGACAGGGAACAATGCTATGGGAATATGGGTTATCAACTACCAAGTACAACGACCTTCATTCAGTAGTAGCACGGTGTGCCTACCATGTACAATGACCGACCAAAGTAGGCATATGTACTGCCTTTGACGAAAGAAATCCGCTCTATGTGGTCAACGTTGACAACTCATAATACGAGTCACAAATGGTCAGAGGGGGAAACAATGGTGTGGGAACACCAAGTATCACATAGCAAGCACAAGGGGATTCAATACGTTGTGGCACGGTGTGGAGACCATGCACGATGACCAACCAAAGTAGGCATATGTCACTGACCATGACCAAATAATGTCACTAAGTGTGGTAAACTTTGACAACTCACAACACGAGTCACAAATGGTCAGGGTGGAAGGTAATGGTTTGTGAATACTAGTTATCTATTAGCAAGTACAAATACCTTCAATATGTAGTGGCACAATGTGGCTTCAATGCACAGTGACCAACCAAAGTATGCGTATGTCACTTAACATGACGAAAGAATTTCACTTCATGTGGTCAACGTTGAAAACGCATAACACGAGTCAAGAATGGTCAGAGGGGAAAACAATAGATTGGGAACACTAGTTATCAACTAGGAAGTACAAAGTCCTTCAACAAGCAGTGGCACGGTATGGCTAGCGTGCACAGTGACCAACCAAAGGATGCATACGTCACTGATTACGACCGAATAGGTCCACTATGTGTGGTCAACATTGACAATTCATAACACGAGTCAGAAATGGTGAGAGGGACAGAATGGTTTGTGAAGCCTATGCATTGACTAGAAAGGACAAAGAACTTTAATACGTAGTGGCACGGTGTGGCTTATATGCACACCAAAGAACCAAACTAGGCATATGTCACTGATCATGACCACAGAATTTCAATATGGGTGGTCAACGTTGACCAACCATAACAGGAGTCACAAACGGTCAGGACAGGAAACAATGCTTTGGGAATATTGGTTCTCAACTACCAAGTACAACGAACTTCAGTCAGTAGTAGCACGGTGTGGCTACCATGCACAATTACCGACCAAAGTAGGCATGTGTACTGCCTTTGACCAAAGAAACCCGCTATGTGTGGTCAACGTTGACAACTCATAATACGAGTCACAAATGGCCAGAGGGGGGAAATATGCTTTTGGAACACCAAGTATCACATAGCAAGCACAAGGGGCGTCAATACGTTGTGGCACGATGTGGAGACCATGCACGATGACCAACCAAAGTAGGCATATGTCACTGACCATGACCAAGTAATGTCACTACGTGTGGTAAACTTGACAACTCACAACAAGAGTCACAAATAGTCAGGGTGGAAGGTAATGGGTTGTGAATACGAGTTATCTACTAGCAAGTTCAAATACCTTCAATATGTAGTGGCACAATGTGGCTTCAATGCAAAGTGACCAACCAAAGTATGCATATGTCACTAACCATGACAAACAAATTTCACTTCATGTGGTCAACGTTGAAAACACATAACACGAGTCACAAACGGTTAGAGGGGAAAACAATGGATTGGGAAGCCTATGTATTGGCTAGAAAGGACAAAGAACTTCAATACGTAGTGTCATGGTGTGACTAACATGCACACCAAACAATCAAACTAGGCATATGTCTATGATCATGCCCAGAGAATTTCAATATGGGTCGTCGACGTTGACCAACCATAACACGAGTCACAAACGGCCAGGAGAGGAAACAATGCTATGAGAATATTCGTTCTCAATTACCAAGAACAATGACCCTCAGGCAGTAGTAGCGCGTTGTGGCTACCATGCACAATGACCAACCAAAGTAGGCATATTTACTACCTTTGACCAAAGAAATCCGCTGTGTGTGGTCCACGTTGACAACTCATAATACAAGTCACAAATGGTCAGAGGGGGAAACAATGGTTTGGGAACAGCACGTATCACATAGCAAGGAAAAGGGGCTTCAATACATTGTGGCACGGTGTGGATACCATGCACGATGACCAACCAAAGTAGGCATATGTCACTGACCATTACCAAGTAATGTCACTAAGTGTGGTAAACTTTGACAACTCACAACACGAGTCACAAATGGTCAGGGTGGAAGGTAATGGTTTGTGAATACTAGTTATCTACTAGCAAGTACAGATACCTTCAATATGTAGTGGCACAATGTGGCTTCAATGCACAGTGACCACCCAAAGTATGCATATGTCATTGACCATGACGAAAGAATTTCACTTCATGTGGTCAACGTTGAAAACGCATAACACGAGTCACGAATGGTCAAGGGAAAACAATGGGTTGGGAACACTAGTTATCAACTAGGAAGTACAAAGACCTCCAACAAGCAGTGGCACGGTATGGCTAGCATGCACAGTGACCAACCAAAGGATGCATACGTCACTGACTACGACTGAATAAGTCCACTATGTGTGGTCAACATTGACAACTCATAACACGAGTCACAAATGGTCAGAGGGGGAGAATGGTTTGGGAAGCCTATGTATTGACTATAAGGGACAAAGAACTTCAATATGTAGTGGCACGGTGTGGCTAGTATGCACACCAAACAGCCAAACTAGGCATATGTCACTGATCATGACCACAGAATTTCAATATGGGTGGTCAACGTTGACCAACCATAACACGAGTCACAAACGGTCAGGACAGGAAACAATGATATGGGAATATTGGTTATCAACTACCAAGTACAACAAACTACAGTCTGCAGTAGCACGGTGTGGCTACCATGCACAATGACCGACCAAAGTAGGCATGTGTACTGCCTTTGACCAAAGAAATCCGCTGTGTGTGGTCAACATTGACAACTCATAATATGAGTTACAAATGGCCAGAGGGGGAAACAATGGTTTTAAAACACCAAGTATCACATAGGAAGCACAAGGGGCGTCAATACAGTGTGGCACGATGTGGAGACCATGCACGATGACCAACCAAATTAGGCATATGTCATTGACCATGACCAAGTAATGTCACTAAGTGTGGTAAACTTGAAAACTCACAACACGAGTCACAAATGGTCAGGGTGGAAGGTAATGGGTTGTGAATACTAGTTATCTACTAGCAAGTACAAATACCTTCAATATGTAGTGGCACAATGTGGCTTCAATGCAGAGTGACCAACCAAAGTATGCATATGTCACTAACCATGACAAAGAAATTTTACTTCATGTCGTCAACGTTGAAAACGCATAACACGAGTCACAAATGGTCACAGGGGAAAACAATGGATTGGGAAGCCTGTGTATTGGCCATAAAGGACAAATAACTTCAATACGTAGTGGCACGGTGTGGCTAATATGCACACCAAACAACCAAACTAGGCTTATGTCACTGACCATGACCATAGAATTTCAATATGGGTGGTCAACGTTGACCAACCATAACACTAGTCACAAACGGTCAGGACAGGAAACAATGCTATGGGAATATCGGTTCTCAAGTACCAAGTACAACGACCTTAATTCAGTAGTAGCACGGTGTGGCTACCATGCACAATGACCGACCAAAGTAGGCATATGTACTGCCTCTGACCAAAGAAATCCGCTGTGTGTGGTCAACGTTGACAACTCATAATACGAGTCACAAATGGTCAGAGGGGGAAACAATGGTTTGGGTACACTAAGTATCACATAGCAACCACAAGGGGCTTCAATACGTTGTGGCACAGTGTGGAGACCATGCACGATGACCAACCAAAGTAGGCATATGTCACTGACCATGACCAAGTAATGTCAAAAAGTGTGGTAAACTTTGACAACTCACAACACGAGTCACAAATGGTCAGGGTGGAAGGTAATGGTTTGTGAATACTAGTTATCTACTAGCAAGTACCAATACCTTCAATATGTAGTGGCACAATGTGGCTTCAATGCAGAGTGACCAACCAAAGTATGCATATGTCAGTCACCATGACGAAATAAATTCACTTCATGAGGTCAACGTTGAAAACGCATAACACGAGTCACAAATGGTCAGAGGGGAAAACAATGGGTTGGGAACACTAGTTATCAACTAGGAAGTACAAAGACCTTCAACGAGTAGTGGCACAGTATGGCTAGCGTGCACAGTGACCAACCAAAGGATGCATACGTCACTGACTACGACCGAATAAGTCCACTATGTGTGGTCAACATTGACAACTCATAACACGAGTCACAAATGGTCAGAGGGGGAGAAAATGGTTTGGGAAGCATATGTATTGACTAGAAAGGACAAAGAATTTCAATACGTAGTGGCACGGTGTGGCTAATATGCACACCAAACAACCAAACTAGGCATATNGTATGGCTAGCGTGCACAGTGACCAACCAAAGGATGCATACGTCACTGACTACGACCGAATAAGTCCACTATGTGTGGTCAACATTGACAACTCATAAAACCAGTCACAAATGGTCAGAGGGAGAGACAATGGTTTGGGAAGCATATGTATTGACTAGAAAGGACAAAGAATTTCAATACGTAGTGGCACGGTGTGGCTAATATGCACACCAAACAACCAAACTAAGCATATGTCACTGATCATGACCAGAGAATTTCAATATGGGTGGTCAACGTTGACCAACCATAACACGAGTCACAAACGGTCAGCACAGGAAACAATGCTATGGGAATATCGGTTCTCAACTACCAAGTACAACGACCTTCAGTCAGTAGTAGCACGGTGTGGCTACCATGCACAATGACCGACCAAGGTAGGCATATGTTTTGCCTTTGACCAAAGAAATCCGCTGTGTGTGGTCAACGTTGACAACTCAAAATACAAGTCACAAATGGTCAGAGGGGGAAACAATGGTTTGGGAACAGCAAGTATCACATAGCAAGCACAAGGGGCTTCAATACGTTGTGGCACGGTGTGGAGACCATGCACGATGCCAAACCAAAGTAGGCATATGTCACTGACCATGACCAAGTAATGTCACTAAGTGTGGTAAGCTCTGACAACTCACAACACGAGTCACAAATGGTCAGGGTGGAAGGTAATGGTTTGTGAATAATAGTTATCTACTAGCAAGTACAAACACCTTCAATATGTAGTGGCACAATGTGGGTTCAATGCACAGTGACCAACCAAAGTATGCATATGTCACTAACCATGACGAAGAAATTTCACTTCATGTGGTCAACGTTGAAAACGCATAACACGAGTCACTAATGGTCAGAGGGGAAAACAACGGACTGGGAAGCCTATGTATTGGCTAGAAAGGACAAAGAACTTCAATACGTAGTGGCACGGTGTGGCTGATATGCACACCAAACAATCAAACTAGGCATACGTCACTGATCATGACCAGAGAATTTCAATATGGGTGGTCAACGTTGACCAACCATAACACGGGTCACAAACGGTCAGGAGAGGAAACAATGATTCAGATTATTGGTTCTCAACTACCAAGTACAACGACCTTCAGTCAGTAGTAGCACGTTGTGGCTACCATGCACACTGACCAACCAAGGTAGGCATATGTACTGCCTTTGACCAAAGAAATCCGCTGTGTGTGGTCCACGTTGACAACTCATAATACGAGTCACAAATGGTCAGAGGGGGAAACAATGGTTTGGGAACGCCACGAATCACATAGCAAGCACAAGGGGCTTCAATACGTTTTGGCACAGTGTGCAGACCATGCACGATGACCAACCAAAGTAGGCATATGTCACTGACCATGACCAAATAATGTCACTAAGTGTGGTAATCTTTGACAACTCACAACACGAGTCACAAATGGTCAGGGTGGAAGGTAATGGTTTGTGAATACTAGTCTTCTACTACCAAGTACAAATACCTTCAATATATAGTGGCACAATGTGGCTTCAATGCACAGTGACCAACCAAAGTATGCATATGTCACTGAACATGACAAAAGAATTTCACTTCATGTGGCCAACGTTAAAAATGCATAACACGAGTCACGAATGGTCAGAGGGGAAACCAATGGATTGGGAACACTAGTTATCAACTAGGAAGTACAAAGACTTTCAACAAGCAGTGGCACGGTATGGCTAGCGTGCACAGTGACCAACCAAAGGATGCATACGTCACTGACTACGACCGAATAAGTCCACTATGTGTGGTCAACATTGACAACTCATAACATGAGTCACAAATGGTCAGAGGGAGAGACAATGGTTTGGGAAGCCTATGTATTGACCAGAAAGGACAAACAACCTCAATACGTAGTGGCATGGTGTGGCTAATATGCACACCAAACAACCAAACTAGGCATATGTCACTGATCATGACCACATAATTTCAATATGGGTCGTCAACGTTGACCAACCATAACACGAGTCACAAACGGTCAGGACAGGAAAGAACGCTATGGGAATATCGGTTCTCAACTACCAAGTGCGACCTTCATTCAGTAGTAGCACGGTGTGGCTACCATGCACCATGACCGACCAGAGTAGGCATATGTACTGCCTTTGACCAAAGAAATCCGCTGTGTGTGGTCAACGTTGACAACTCATCATACGAGTCACAAATGGTCAAAGGGAGAAACAATGGTTTGGGAACACCAAGTATCACATAGCAAGCACAAGGGGCTTCAATACGTTGTGGCACGGTGTGGAGACCATGCACGATGACCAACCAAAGTAGGCATATGTCACTGACCATGACCAAATAATGTCACTAAGTGTGGTAAACTTTGACAACTCACAAGACGAGTCAAAAATGGTCAGGGTGGAAGGTAATGGTTTGTGAATACTAGTTATCTACTATCAAGTACACATACCTTCAATATGTAGTGGCACAACGTGGCTTCAATGCACAGTGACCAACCAAAGTATGCATATGTCACTCAACATGACGAAAGACTTTCACTTCATGTGGTCAACGTTGAAAACGCACAACACGAGTCACATATGGTCAGAGGGGAAAACAATGGATTGGGACGACTAGTTATCAACTAGGAAGTACAAAGACCTTGAACAAGCAGTGGCACGGTATGGCTAGCGTGCACAGTGACCAACCAAAGGATGCATACGTCACTGACTACGACCGAATAAGTCCACTATGAGTGGTCAACATTGACAACTCATAACACGAGTCACAAATGGTCAGGGTGGAAGGTAATGGTTTGTGAATACTAGTTATCTACTAGCAAGTACAAATACCTTCAATATGTAGTGGCGCAATGTGGCTTCAATGCATGGTGACCACCCAAAGCATGCATATGTCACTGACCATGATGAAAGAATTTCACTTCATGTGGTCAACATTGAAAACGCATAACACAAGTCACAAATGGTCAGAGGGGGAGAAAATGGTTTGGGAAGCATATGTATTGACTAGAAAGGACAAAGAATTTCAATACGTAGTGGCACGGTGTGGCTAATATGCACACCAAACAACCAAACTAGGCATATTTCACTGATCATGACCACAAAATTTCAATATGGGTGGTCAATGTTGACCAACCATAACACGAGTCACAAACGGTCAGGACAGGAAACAATGCTATGGGAATATCGGTTCTCAACTACCAAGTACAACGACCTTCAGTCAGTAGTAGCACGGTGTCACTACCATGCACAATGACCGACCAAGGTAGGCATATGTTTTGCCTTTGACCAAAGAAATCTGCTGTGTGTGGTCAACGTTGACAACTCAAAATACGAGTCACAAATGGTCAGAGGGGGAGAAAATGGTTTGGGAAGCATATGTATTGACTAGAAAGGACAAAGAATTTCAATACGTAGTGGCACGGTGTGGCTAATATGCACACCAAACAACCAAACTAGGCATATTTCACTGATCATGACCACAAAATTTCAATATGGGTGGTCAATGTTGACCAACCATAACACGAGTCACAAACGGTCAGGACAGGAAACAATGCTATGGGAATATCGGTTCTCAACTACCAAGTACAACGACCTTCAGTCAGTAGTAGCACGGTGTCACTACCATGCACAATGACCGACCAAGGTAGGCATATGTTTTGCCTTTGACCAAAGAAATCTGCTGTGTGTGGTCAACGTTGACAACTCAAAATACGAGTCACAAATGGTCAGAGGGGGAAACAATGGTTTGGGAACAGCAAGTATCACATAGCAAGCACAAGGGGCTTCAATACGTTGTGGCACGGTGTGGAGACCATGCACGATGACAAACCAAAGTAGGCATATGTCACTGACCATGACCAAGTAATGTCACTAAGTGTGGTAAGCTCTGACAACTCACAACAGGAGTCACAAATGGTCAGGGTGGAAGGTAATGGTTTGTGAATAATAGTTATCTACTAGCAAGTACAAACACCTTCAATATGTAGTGGCACAATGTGGGTTCAATGCACAGTGACCAACCAAAGTATGCATATGTCACTAACTATGACGAACAAATTTCACTTCACGTGGTCAACGTTGAAAACGCATAACACGAGTCACTAATGGTCAGAGGGGAAAACAACGGACTGGGAAGCCTATGTATTGGCTAGAAAGGACAAAGAACTTCAATACGTAGTGGCACGGTGTGGCTAATATGCACACCAAACAATCAAACTAGGCATACGTCACTGATCATGACCAAAGAATTTCAATATGGGTGGTCAATGTTGACCAACCATAACACGAGTCACACACAGTCAGGAGAGGAAACAATGCTATGAGAATATCGGTTCTCAACTACCAAGTACAGTGACCTTCAGTCAGTAGTAGCGCGGTGTGGCTACCATGCACAATGACCGACCAAAGTAGGCATATTTACTGCCTTTGACCAAAGAAATCCCCTTTGTGTGGCCCACGTTGACAACTCATAATACGAGTCACAAATGGTCAGAGGGGGAAACAATGGTTTGGGAACACCACGTATCACATAGCAAGCACAAGGGGCTTCAATACGTTGTGGCACGGTGTGGAGACCATGCACGATGACCAACCAAAGTAGGCATATGTCACTGACCATGACCAAATAATGTCACTAAGTGTGGTAAAGATTGAAAACTCACAACACCAGTCACAAATGGTCA
>SZWC01001342.1:219298-233415 GCA_023375785.1 Penium margaritaceum
GAATTTCAACATGGGTGGTCAACGTTGACCAACCATAACACGAGTCACAAACGGTCAGGAGAGGAAACAATGCCATGAGAATATCGGTTCTCAGCTACCAAGTACAACGACCTTCAGTCAGTAGTAGCGTGGTGTGGCTACCATACACAATGACCGACCAAAGTAGGCATATTTACTGCCTCTGACCAAAGAAATCCGCTGTGTGTGGTCCACGTTGACAACTCATAATACGAGTCACAAATGGTCAGAGGGGGAAACAATGGTTTTGGAACACCAAGTATCACATAGCAAGCACAAGTGGCTTCAATACGTTGTGGCACGGTGTGGAGACCATGCACGATGACCAACCAAAGTAGGCATATGTCACTGACCATGACCAAATAATGTCACTAAGTGTGGTAGACTTCGACAACTCACAACACGAGTCACAAATGGTCAGGGTGGAAGGAAATGTTTTGTGAATACTAGTTATCTACTAGCAAGTACAAATACCTTCAACATGTAGTGGCACAATGTGGCTTCAATACACAGTGACCAACCAAAGTATTAATATGTCACTGAACATGACGAAAGAATTCCACTTCATGTGGTCAACGTTGAAAACGCATAACACAAGTCACAAATGGTCAGAGGGGAAAACAATGGGTTGGTAACGCTAGTTATCAACTAGGAAGTACAAAGACCTTCAACAAGCAGTGGCACGGTATGGCTAGCGTGCACAGTGACCAACCAAAGGATGCATACGTCACTGACTACGAACAAATAAGTCCACTATGTGTGGTCAACATTGACAACTCATAACACGAGTCACAAATGGTTAGAGGGAGAGACAATGGTTTGGGAAGCCTATGTATTGACTAGAAAGGACAGAGAACTTCAGTACGTAGTGGCACGGTGCGAATAATATGCACACCAAACAACCAAACTAGGCATATGTCACTGATCATGACCACAGAATTTCAATATGGGTGGTCAACGTTGACCAACCACAGTGTTGCCCTTGATCCCTTGAACCTCGGTACATCGATGTCCACCTCGGAACATCGATTTAGCCGCAATGGACCACATCAATGTGGGTGAAGCCGGGTTTGGGGTTTCTGGCCACATCCAGGCCACATGTGTGTGGAGATTTGCAAAGTAGCGATATGAAGTACATTTCGAGCATGTGTATTCAAAGTGCTAAAAAGGTTAACTCTAAAAAACCTTTCATTTTTGCAGCATTGTTAAATTGCATACAACTATACAATGTACCCATGTCACCATGTCACAATGTCACCATGTTACTGTGTCACTTTGTCACTATGACACTTTCATTATGTTCATGTATTTCAAGGAATATTCAAACGAAGGAAACACACATTGCAAAGAACCTCATACATTTTGAAAAGTCACAGATTGCATTGATCACAAGTAAAGAACGACAGAATCTACTTGTACTTCTTTGTAGCAGCAGCAGCTCTGCGCTTTGCCGCCAAATTCCTAGCTGCTACAGCTGCTGCTAAAGTGCCACCTGCCCGACGCTTGGACACCCTAGATGCTGCTAGGGCAGTTAGAGCAGCATGCTTGGAGCTGCTCTTTGCACCGCCAATGCGGGAGGCAGCAGTTGAAGCTGGATCACCCCCTACTCCTCCCTCCCCAGCACCCTGCTCTCCTGCTCCACCCTCTCGAGCACCCTGTTCTCCTGATCTACCCTCTCCAGCACTCTGTTCTCCTGCTCCTCCCTCTCCAACACCCTGTTCTCCTACTCCTCCCTCTCCAACATCCTGTTCTCTTGCTCCTTCTCCTCCACCTTGCTCACCTTCCACTCCTCCCTCCCCTGCATCCATCCCACCTTCTGCTCCATCAGCAGGTACATTGCTGGTGCTTGCTCCTCCTCCATCTGCCGCTGCCCTGCTCGTGCTTGCTCCCCCAACACTTGCCGGTGCCCTCATGGTGCTTGCTCCTCCCCCACCTGCCGCTGCCCTGGTACTTGTTGACTTCTCCTGTACACGAACACGCACTGGCCGTGCATGAGGCAGACCAGGGATATCATTCATGACATGCACGGAGGCCATGACCTCCACCACATCATCCTCTCCCACCTCCTCCACAAGCTCCTCCTCCTCCTCACCCTCATCGTCAGTCTCCCAATCCTCCTCGGGCTCACTCAACACACCTTCCTCCTCCACCACCTCTCCGTCATCCTCGCTGGCATCTGCTTCTGCCTCTCCTTCTGCTTCAGCTGCTGCAGCCCTCGCCAGGTCCCTCGCTGCTCTGCGTCCATTCCTGCCATAGTGTTTGCGCAAACGCACGTGACACCGCACGAGGAGCTCTAAGGTTGCCACCTTGAGCCGGTTCCTCCTGGCGGTATGAATGAGCTCATGCGCTGAGAAAATNAGGCAATGCACACATGTAGTTTACATGCCACTCGACAGCAGTCATGGTACCACATTGCACCTTTGCAACAGCTGCGACAGCCTTGGCATTCCTGCGTGCAGACACCATCGGATCCTGGACTACGCTAGTCTGTCCCAGCTGGAAGGCTCCCATCTCTTTCATGATAACATCCTGCTGCTCTTCTCGAACCAGGGCCTCTATGACAGCTTGCCAGGCCTCCAAGGTGGTGGAGTCAGTTGACAGATCATTCCCGAAGTGTTCAGGATGCAGACGGCGGGCAGCTGCATAAAGGGGACAAGACATGTCCCTTGACCACCGCTGGTCTAGCCTCCCCAAGACGTAGTTGACATGGCATTCTGCCACCTTACTAGGCTTCCTCCCTTTCTTCTCAGTCAGGGCCTTCAGCTGCTCAGCACAATCCAGCAGTCCCTCGTAAATCTGCCCTGCCCCCCCACCAGGGGCGTCAGCCACCCGCAGCACCTTCACCAGTGGCAACAGCACATCCTTCAACTGACGCACCTGCAACCAAAACACTTTGCGGCAAATGAGCACCCTCACCTCCTTCTTCCTGCTTCTGAATCCTGCATTCATGGTTGAACCAATCAGCTTCCACAGATGCAGCTGCACAAACTCCTCCACCTCTGCTCTCAGCGCCAAGAGCCTCTCCACCATGTCAAAGACAGAGGCGAAGCGGGTGTTACACCTGGTCTTGAGCACCTTGCCTCCCGTTTTTTCCTTCAGCCATGTCCTGGGCATGGCGTTGTTCCTGAAAAATGCAATGATCTTCTCACACTTCCCAATGATTCCCGTACCCCATGCAGACTTGCCAACATCCTTCATAATGAGATCAATGTTGTGGGCACAATAACCTTGGAAGAATAGCTTCGGTACCGCACTCTCAGGTCTGAAAAGGCCATTTTGTTCACGGAAGCATTGTCATAGATGACTGAAATGACTTTGTGCTCGCCCACTGTCTCAATTGCTGCAACAATCATGTTTGCTATGTGGTTCACGTCTCTGGTCAAGCCGCTTGCATCACGAGAAAACAGGTGAACAGCCCCCATGGCATTCACTGGCATGGCATTGTACACAGGCCTAACCTGCCTGTCAGACCACTCGTCAAGAGCAAGGCTCGTGCCGTATGTCGACCAACTCTGCATCAAGGGAGCGTCCAGCTCGGCCAGCTCAGTGTCTAGCCTGGGCAACAGCTCACCAGTCACTGTGTCCCTGCTTGGAAGCCTGAAACTTGGAGTAGTTTTCCTGGCTGACCTGATGACTTCCATGAGAACTGGTTCTCTACAGAAAGAGATAGGGGATGCGATGATGCACATTAGTTTGACGATGTCCAGCTGGCAGCGGTCGTTCTTCTCCTTGTCAGTGTGCTCAACCATGGTGGTCTGGCGAAATGAAGCAGCTTTGTTGATTTCAAAGAGCGATATCTCACCCTCAAGCGTCGTTCAAGCTGCCGGCCTGCTGGGACCCGCTGCCTTCTGCTGCTGCTGTGCCTCCTCATCGCTGGAGTCTAGGTGCAACACCATCCCCCCAACTAATGCTGTCACCTCCTTCTCCTGTGCCTCCGCCAACTTCATCCACGCAACCGGCTTGTCCTTGGTTCCCCATTTAGCACCTTCTCCCTTGTAGAGCTTCACGTTATGCGGCTGCCATCCCGCTGGAGGAGGAGGCATGCGCTCAAGGCCGAGAGCGTCACGACATGTTGGTGGAGGATGTGGACACTTGCCCACGTTTGGATTGTTGCATGCAAAGTGCCCGCGGATGCGGTCACACGTTCCGCTCACTTTCTTGGCACATGCTCCGCAGATGAAGCCAGCCTTCTTCGCCGGCGTCGCCCATGCTTGGCAGTGTTTTGAAAGCTCCTTGGTGAGGAAATCACCAGTGAGCCTGCGCCTCCTTGGTGGGTTCCACTTGCTAGCGTCAAACTGGCCGGGCACGGCAGAAGCTGGGGTAACCGAGGGGCTTGAGGCACCAGTGGAGCCTCTGTTGGTGCTTGGCTGAGAGCTTGGCTGCGAAGCCATGGTGAGACGACCGCCGGGCTACTCCCGGCGGTGAACTGCTCACGCCATCATCGAACACATCGTTGGTGTATTACTGGGAGTATAGAGTGGCGGAGTATCGAGTGTCGGCGTCGGCGTCTTTCCAGACGCCGACTCTGCAACCGCAAACGCACGTCCGATTAGTTGCCAAATGGACGATGTACGAGCGTTCTCACGATCGACGGTAAGTGATCCATTGGCAAATCGATGGTACACGATTCACCGATCGATGCTACATGATCTGTCGGCAAATCGATGCACAAGTCCGAACATGCAAACAATCGGTTTGCATGTTTGGACTTACTAACAAACAAAATTTGAATTGAAAGAGATTTAGTAAAACCTCCCACCGTTGCAACTAAAATGATGAAAATGCTGTCGTCATGTATTTGACGTTCAAACTACGGGTATGGAAAGACATTTTTGATGCTAAAGTTTTCCACAAAAGTTTACCAAACCGTACTCTATGCTTATCGATAAGAGATTTTAGAAGATTCCAATGCACCGCATGTGACTGGCCCTTGGAATTTCCGCTTAGGATGAAGCTAAGTAGGCGCCTTTCATTCCAAGATGTCATATGAGTCCTTGCTATCTAACGTCCCCATTGGTCAAATCTAAGCTGAGTCATGCCACATGTCACTGTCATTGCCAGCACTTCTGAGTATGGCATGATACGTGCATGTGAAGTGCTTCCAAGGTGTCCGAAGCCAAACCGGGCTAGTCGCGGTGACTGGGATTCGTGCTTGGTCATCTCGGCCGTGTTGAAAAATTGGGCGCCGGTTGCTCCCGGTCGCCCCTACGACCCTACACCACATCGAGGCTACATCGATGTGCCTCGATGTGTCGAGGTCGTTGTAGGGGCCCTACAACGAGCATCGAAGGCAACACTGACCAACCATAACACGAGTCACAAATGGTCAGGACAAGAAACAATGCTATGGGAATATCGGTTCTCAACTACCAAGTACAACGACCTTCAGTCAGTAGTAGCACGGTGTGGCTACCATGCACAATGACCGACCCAAGTAGGCACATGTACTGCCTTTGACCAAAGAAATCCGCTGTGTGTGGTCAACGTTGACAACTCACAATAAGAGTCACAAATGGTGAGAGGGGGAAACAATGGTTTGGGAACACCAAGTATCACATAGCAAGCACAAGGGGCTTCAATACGGTGTGGCACGGTGTGGACACCATGCACGGTGCCCAACCAAAGTAGGCATATGTCACTGACCATGACCAAATAATGTCACTATGTGTGGTAAAGTTTGACAACTCACAACACGAGTCACAAATGGTCAGGGTGGAAGGTAATGGTTTGTGAATACTAGTTGTCTACTAGCAAGTACAAATACCTTCAATATGTAGTGGCACAATATGGATTCAATGTACAGGGACCAACCAAAGTATGCATATGTCACTGAACATGACGAAAGAATTTCACTTCATGTGGTCAACGTTGAAAATGCATAGCACGAGTCACAAATGGTCAGAGGGGAAAACAATGGATTGGGAAGCCTATGTATTGGCTAGAAAGGACACAGAAGTTCAATACGTAGTGGCACGGTGTGGCTAGTATGCACACCAAGCAACCAAACTAGGCATATGTCACTGATCATGACCACATAATTTCAATATGGGTGGTCAACGTTGACCAACCATAACACGAGTCATAAACGGTCAGGACAGGAAACAATGCTATGGGAATCTCGGTTCTTAACTACCAAGTACAACGACCTTTAGTCAGTAGTAGCACGGTGTGGCTACCATGTACGATGACCGACCACAGTAGGCATATGTACTGCCTTTGACCAAAGAAATCCGCTGTGTGTGGTCAACGTTGACAACTCACAATAAGAGTCACAAATGGTGAGAGGGGGAAACAATGGTTTGGGAACACCAAGTATCACATAGCAAGCACAAGGGGCTTCAATACGGTGTGGCACGGTGTGGACACCATGCACGGTGCCCAACCAAAGTAGGCATATGTCACTGACCATGACCAAATAATGTCACTATGTGTGGTAAAGTTTGACAACTCACAACACGAGTCACAAATGGTCAGGGTGGAAGGTAATGGTTTGTGAATACTAGTTGTCTACTAGCAAGTACAAATACCTTCAATATGTAGTGGCACAATATGGATTCAATGTACAGGGACCAACCAAAGTATGCATATGTCACTGAACATGACGAAAGAATTTCACTTCATGTGGTCAACGTTGAAAATGCATAGCACGAGTCACAAATGGTCAGAGGGGAAAACAATGGATTGGGAAGCCTATGTATTGGCTAGAAAGGACACAGAAGTTCAATACGTAGTGGCACGGTGTGGCTAGTATGCACACCAAGCAACCAAACTAGGCATATGTCACTGATCATGACCACATAATTTCAATATGGGTGGTCAACGTTGACCAACCATAACACGAGTCATAAACGGTCAGGACAGGAAACAATGCTATGGGAATCTCGGTTCTTAACTACCAAGTACAACGACCTTTAGTCAGTAGTAGCACGGTGTGGCTACCATGTACGATGACCGACCACAGTAGGCATATGTACTGCCTTTGACCAAAGAAATCCGCTGTGTGTGGTCAACGTTGACAACTCACAATAAGAGTCACAAATGGTGAGAGGGGGAAACAATGGTTTGGGAACACCAAGTATCACATAGCAAGCACAAGGGGCTTCAATACGGTGTGGCACGGTGTGGACACCATGCACGGTGACCAACCAAAGTAGGCATATGTACTGCCTCTGTCCAAAGAAATCTGCTGTGTGTGGTCAACGTTGACAACTCATAATACGAGTCACAAATGGTCAGAGGGGAAAACAATGGATTGGGAAGCCTATGTATTGGCTAGAAAGGACAAAGAACTTCAATACGTAGTGGCACGGTGTGGCCTATATGCACACCAAACAACCAAACTAGGCACATGTCACTGATCATGACCACATAATTTCAATATGGGTGGTCAACGTTGACCAACCATAACACGAGTCACAATCAGTCAGGACAGGAAACAATGCTATGGGAATATCGGTTCTTAACTACCAAGTACAACGACCTTTAGTCAGTAGTAGCACGGTGTGGCTACCATGCACAATGACCGACCAAAGTAGGCATATGTACTGCCTTTGACCAAAGAAATCCGCTGTGTGTGGTCAACGTTGACAACTCATAATACGAGTCACAAATGGTCAGAGGGGGGAACAATGGTTTGGGAATACCAAGTATCACATGGAAAGCACAATGGGCTTCAATAAGTTCTGGCACGGTGTGGAGACCATGCACGATGACCAACCAAAGTAGGCATATGTCACTGACCATGACCAAGTAATGTCACTAAGTGTGGTAAACTTTGACAACTCACAACACGAGTCACAAGTGGTCAGGGTGAAGGTAATGGTTTGTGAAAACTAGTTATCTACTAGTAAGTACAAATACCTTTAATATGTAGTGGCACAATGTGCCTTCAATGCACAGTGACCACCCAAAGTATGCATATGTCACAAACCATGACGAACAAATTTCACTTCATGTGGTCAACGTTGAAAACGCATAACACGAGTCACAAATGGTCAGAGGGTAAAAAAATGGATTGGGAAGCCTATGTATTGGCTAGAAAGGACAAAGAACTTCAATACGTAGTGGCACGGTGTGGCTAGTATGCACACCAAGCAACCAAACTAGGCATATGTCACTGATCATGACCACATAATTTCAATATGGGTGGTCAACGCTGACCAACCATAACACGAGTCACAAACGGTCAGGACAGGACACAATGCTATGGGAATATCGGTTCTCAACTACCAAGTACAACGACCTTCAGTCAGTAGTAGCACGGTGTGGCTACCATGTACGATGACCGACCACAGTAGGCATATGTACTGCCTTTGACCAAAGAAATCCGCTGTGCGTGGCCAACGTTGACCACTCATAATACGAGTCACAAATGGTCAGAGGGGGAAACCATGGTTTGGAAACACCAAGTATCACATAGCAAGCACAAGGGGCTTCAATACATTGTGGCACGGTGTGGAGACCATGCTCGATGACCAACCAAAGTAGGCATATGTCACTGACGATGACCAAATAATGTCACTATGTGTGGTAAACTTTGACAACTCACAACACGAGTCACAAATGGTCAGGGTGGAAGGTAATGTTGTGTGAATTCTGGTTATCTACTAGCAAGTACAAATACCTTCAATACGTAGTGGCACAATGTGGCCTCAATGCACAGTGACCAACCAAAGTATACATATGTCACTAACCATGACGAACAATCTTCAAGTATGTGGTCAATGTTGAAAACGCATTACACGAGTCACAAATGGTCAGAGGGGAAAACAATGGATTGCGGACACTAGTTATCAAGTAGCAAGTACAAAGACCTTTAACAAATAGTGGCACAGTATGGCTAACGTGCACAGTGACCAACCAAAGGATGCATACGACACTGACTACGACCAAATAAGTCCACTCTGTGTGGTAAACATTGATAACTCATAACGCCAGTCCCAAATGGTCAGAGGGAGAGACAATGGTTTGGGAAGCATATGTATTGACTAGAAAAGACAAAGAACTTCAATACATAGTGGCACGGTGTGGCTAATATGCACACCAAACAATCAAACTTGGCATATGTCACTGATCATGACGACATAATTTCAATATGGGTGGTCAACGCTGACTAACCATAACACGAGTCACAAATGGTCAGAGGGGGAAACAATGGTTTGGGAATACTTGGTATCGACTAGCAAGTACAAAGACCTTCAATAAGTGGTGGCACGGTATGGCTACCATGCACAATGACCAACCAAAATATTATTGTGTCATTGAATATCATGAAAAGAGTTTCACTGTGTCTTGTCAACTTTCCTTCTTACGGCTGGTGAATCGCAGCAATGGTTGAGAGGTTATTCAAGCTCGAAGTTACAAAATTCAAATATTAGTCTGCGTCAATTGTTTATGGATAAACTGAATTGTTCTCATTCATACTTTTGAAAACTACCCTATAATCTTACACCCCCTTATTTTTTGCCCTTTACCCATAGGAACCCTTATAGTGTCATTTGGACAACATATGAACACCATGTGAGTTGGCTTAATGCCTATAGAGTTAGATTCTGGAGCGATAGGTCCTGGCTTTGAATCCTCGTACGCGCAATATAGAATAGGCCCGCGACCTGGGGGGGGGGGAGGGGGTGGCCGTGTTGTGCTACCTCAACTCTACCTTCAAGCCTAAGCCGTGGGGGGGTAGTGGGGGGTGTCATAATGCGGTCGCAAATCTGTCCTCCAGGTCGTCCACGGAACATCCCTCTAGGGGGATGGGAGGGAATATTCCAGTGAAGGCACCTACACGTAACAAATAAACAAAAACCGATCTGGTGTCAAAGGGAGAAACCTTTTGCTATTTATTGACTAGCAAGTGCAAATACTTTCAACAAGTAGTGGAACGGTGTGGCTACCATGTACAATGACTAACCAGATTAGGCATGTGCCACATACCATGACCAAATATTTTTACTATGTGTGGTTAACGTTGACAACCCATAACATGGGCCACGAATATTCAGAGGGGGGAATAATTGGTTGGGAACACCAAGTATCACATAGCAAGAACAAGGGGCTTCAATACGTTGTCGCACGGTGTGGAGACCATGCACGATGACCAACCAAAGTAGGCATATGTCACTGACCATGACCAAGTAATGTCACTAAGTGTGGTACACTTTGACAGCTCACAACACGAGTCACAAATGGTCAGGGTGGAAGGCAATGGTTTGTGAATACTAGTTATCTACTAGCAAGTATAAATACCTTCAACATGTAGTGGCACAATGTGGCTTCAATGCATAGTGACCACCCAAAGTATGCATATGTCACTGACCATGACAAAAGAATTTCACTTCATGTGGTCAATGTTGAAAACGCATAGCACGAGTCACAAATGGTCAGAGGGGAAAACAATGGATTGGGAAGCCTATGTATTGGCTAGAAAGGACAAAGAAATCCAATACGTAGTGGCACGGTGTGGCTAATATGCACACCAAACAATCAAACTAGGCATATGTCACTGATCATGACCACAGAATTTCAATATGGGTGGTCAACGTTGACCAACCATAACACGAGTCACAAATGGTCAGGAGAGGAAACAATGCTATGAGAATATCGGTTCTAAACTACCAAGTACAATGTCCTTCAGTCAGTAGTAGCACGGTGTGCCTACCATGCACAATGACCGACCAAAGTAGGCATATGTACTGCCTTCGACCAGAGAAATCCGCTGTGTGTGGTCAACGTTGACAGCTCATAATTCGCGTCACAATTGGTCAGAGGGGGAAACAATGGTTTGGGAATACTTGGTATCGACAAGCAAGTACAAAGACCTTCGATAAGTGGTGGCACGGTATGGCTACCATGCACAATGACCAACCAAAATATTCTTGTGTCATTGAATATCATAAAAAGAGTTTCACTGTGTCTTGTCAACTTTCCTTCTTACGGCTGGTCAATCTCAGCAATGGTTAAGAGGTTATTCAAGCTCGAAGTTGCAAAATTGAGAACGTAGTCTGCGTCAATTGTTTATGAATAAACTGAAATAGTTATCATTCATACTTTTGAAAACTACTCTACAATCTTACACGCCCTTATATTATGCCCTTTACCCATAGGAACCCTTACAATGTCATTTGGACAACATATGAACACCATGTGAGTTGGCTTAGTGCTTGTAGAGTTAGATTCTGGAGCGTTAGGTCCTGGGTTTGAATCCTCGTACACGCAATATAGAAGAGGCTCGCGACCTGGGGGGGGGGGGGGGTGTCGTAATGCGGTCGCAAATCTGTCCTCCAGGTCGTCCACCGAACATCCCTCTAGGGGGTGGGAGGGAGTATTCAAGTGAAGGCACCTACGCGTAAGAAGTAAACAAAAACCGACCTGGTGTCAAAAGGTGAAAACGTTTGCTATTTATTGACTAGCAAGTGCAAATACTTTCAACAAGTAGTGGAACGGTGTGGCTACCATGTACAATGACCAACCAGATTAGGCATGTGCTACTTACCATGACCAAAAAAAAATTCTATGTGTGGTTAACGTTGACAACCCATAATATGGGCCACAAATTGTCAGAGGGGGAAACAATGGGTTGGGAACACCACGAATCACATAGCAAGCACAAGGGGCTTCAATATGTTGTGGCACGGTGTGGAGACCATGCACGATGAGCAACCAAAGTAGACATATGTCAATGACCATGACCAAATAATGTCACTAAGTGTGGTAAACTTTGACAACTCACAATACGAGTCACAAATGGTCAGGGTGGAGGGTAATGGTTTGTGAACACTAGTTATCTAGTAGAAAATAAATATACCTTCAATATGTAGTGGCACAATGTGGCTTCAGTGCAACATGACCAACCAAAGTATGCATATGTCACTGAACATGACGAAATCATTTCACTTCATGTGGTCAACGTTGAAAACGCATAACACGAGTCAAAAATGGTCAAAGGGGAAAACAATGGATTGGGAACACTAGTTATCAACTAGGAAGTACAAAGACCTTCAACAAGCAGTGGCACGGTATGGCTAGCGTGCACACTGACCAACCAAAGGATGCATACGTCACTGACTACGACCGAATAAGTCCAATATGTGTGGTCAACATTGACAACTCATAACACGAGTCACAAGTGATCAGAGGGAGACACAATGGTTTGGGAAGCCTATGTATTGACTAGAAAGGACAAAGAACTTCAATGCGTAGTTGCACGGTGTGGCTAATATTCACACCAAACAACCAAACTAGGCATATGTCACTGATCATGACCACATAATTTCAATATGGGTGGTCAACGTTGACCAACCATAACACGAGTTACAAACGGTCAGGACAGGAAACAATGCTATGGGAATATCGGTTCTCAACTACCAAGTACAACGACCTTCATTCAGTAGTAGCACGGTGAGGCTACCATGTACAATGACCGACCAAAGTAGGTATATGTACTGGCTTTGACCAAAGAAATCCGCTGTGTGTGGTCAACGTTGACAACTCATAATACGAGTCACAAATGGTGAGAGGGGGAAACAATGTTTTGGAAACACCAAGTATCACATAGCAAGCACAAGGGGCTTCAATACGTCATGGCACGGTGTGGAGACCATGCACGATGACCAACCAAAGTAGGCAATTGTCACTGACCATGACCAAAGAATGTCACTAAGTGTGGTAAACTTTGACGACTCACAACACGAGTCACAACTGGTCAGGGTGGAAGGTAATGGTTTGTGAATACTAGTTATGTACTAGCAAGTACTAATACCTTCAATATGTAGTGGCACAATGTGGCCTCAATGCACAGTGACCAACCAAAGTATGCATATGTCACTAACCATGACGAACAAATTTCACTTCATGTGGTCAATGTTGAAAACGCATAACACGAGTCACAAATGGTCAGAGGGGAAAACAATGGATTGGTGACACTAGTTATCAACTAGCAAGTACAAAGACCTTAAACAAGCAGTGCCACAGTGTGGCTAGCGTGCACAGTGACCAACCAAAGGATGCATACGTCACTGACTACGACCGAATAAGTCCACTATGTGTGGTCAACATTGACAACTCATAACNGACACTAGTTATCAACTAGCAAGTACAAAGACCTTAAACAAGCAGTGCCACAGTGTGGCTAGCGTGCACAGTGACCAACCAAAGGATTCATACGTCACTGACTACGACCGAATAAGTCCACTATGTGTGGTCAACATTGACAACTCATAACGCAAGTCCCAAATGGTCAGAGGGAGAGGCAATGGTTTGGGAGGCATATGTATTGACTAGAAAGGACAAAGAACTTCAATACGTAGTGGCACGGTGTGGCTAATATGCACACCAAATAATCAAACTTGGCACATGTCACTGCTCATGACCACAGAATTCCAATATGGGTGGTCAATGTTGACCAACCATAACACGAGTCACAAACGGTAAGAAGAGGAAACAACGCTATGAGAATATCGGTTCTCAGCTACCAAGTACAATGTCCTTCAGTCAGTAGTAGCACGGTGTGCCTACCATGCACAATGACGGACCAAAGTAGGCATATGTACTGCCTTTGACCAGAGAAATCCGATGTGTGTGGTCAACGTTGACAACTCATAATACGAGTCACAAATTGTCAGAGGGGGAAACAATGGTTTGGGAATGCTTGGTATCGACTAGCAAGTACAGAGACCTTCGATATGTGGTGGCACGGTATGGCTACTATGCACAATGACTAACCAAAACATTCTTGTGTCATTGAACATCATAAAGAAAGTTTCACTGTGTCCTGTCAACTTTCCTTCTTACGGCTGGTCAATGGCAGCAATGGTTGAGAGGTTATTCAAGCTCAAAGTTGCCAAATTCAAAATGTAGTCTTTGTCAATTGTTTATGAATAAACTGAAATTGTTATCATTCATACTTTTGAAAACTACCATATAATGTTACACCCCCTTATTTTATGCCCTCTACCCATAGGAACACTTATAATGTCATTTGGACAACATATGAACATCATGTGAGTTGGCTTAGTGCTTATAGAGTTAGATTCTGGAGCGATAGGTCCTGGGTTTGAATCCTCGTACGCGCAATACAGAATAGGCTCGCAACATGGGGGGGG
>SZWC01001343.1:18629-29913 GCA_023375785.1 Penium margaritaceum
CCACGCCGCAACCAGTTCTCGCCACTCCGCAACCAGTTTGCACCACTCCGCAACCCGTTCCCACACTTCCGCAACCAGTTCTCGCCACTTCGCAACCAGTTTGCACCACTCCATTGCCAGTTCGCACCACTCCCCAACCAGTTCGCACCACTCCGCAGCTAGTTCGCATCATTCCACAACCAGTTCATACCACTTCGCAACCAGTTTGCACCACTCCGCAACCCGTTCGCACCACTCCGCAACCCGGTCCCACCATTCTGCAACCAGTTTGGACCACTCCACTACCAGTTCCCACCACTCCGCAACCAGTTCGCACCACTCCGGAGCCAGTTCACACCACTCCGCATCCAGTTCAGAGAACTCCGCAACCAGTTCCCACCACTCCGCAGCCAGTTCGCACCACTCGGCAACCAGTTCGCACCACTCCGCGACCAGTTCGCACCATTCCGCAACCAGTTCCCACCGCTCTGCAGCCATTTCGCACCAATCCGCACCCAGATCGCACCACTCCGCAACCAGTTTGCACCACTCTGTAGCTAGTTCGTACCACTCTGCAACCAGTTTGCACCGCTCTGCAACCCGTTCGTAGCCCTTCGGAACCCATTCGCATCACTCCGCAACCCGTTCGCACCTCTCCGCAACCAGTTCGCACCACTCTGCAACCAGTTCGCACCACTCCGCGACCAGTTCGCACCATTCCGCAACCAGTTCCCACCGCTCTGCAGCCATTTCGCACCAATCCGCACCCAGATCGCACCACTCCGCAACCAGTTTGCACCACTCTGTAGCTAGTTCGTACCACTCTGCAACCAGTTTGCACCGCTCTGCAACCCGTTCGTAGCCCTTCGGAACCCATTCGCATCACTCCGCAACCCGTTCGCACCTCTCCGCAACCAGTTCGCACCACTCTGCAACCAGTTCGCACCACTCCGCGACCAGTTCGCACCATTCCGCAACCAGTTCCCACCGCTCTGCAGCCATTTCGCACCAATCCGCACCCAGATCGCACCACTCCGCAACCAGTTTGCACCACTCTGTAGCTAGTTCGTACCACTCTGCAACCAGTTTGCACCGCTCTGCAACCCGTTCGTAGCCCTTCGGAACCCATTCGCATCACTCCGCAACCCGTTCGCACCTCTCCGCAACCAGTTCGCACCACTCTGCAACCAGTTCGCACCACTCCGCGACCAGTTCGCACCATTCCGCAACCAGTTCCCACCGCTCTGCAGCCATTTCGCACCAATCCGCACCCAGATCGCACCACTCCGCAACCAGTTTGCACCACTCTGTAGCTAGTTCGTACCACTCTGCAACCAGTTTGCACCGCTCTGCAACCCGTTCGTAGCCCTTCGGAACCCATTCGCATCACTCCGCAACCCGTTCGCACCTCTCCGCAACCAGTTCGCACCACTCTGCAACCAGTTCGCACCACTCCGCGACCAGTTCGCACCATTCCGCAACCAGTTCCCACCGCTCTGCAGCCATTTCGCACCAATCCGCACCCAGATCGCACCACTCCGCAACCAGTTTGCACCACTCTGTAGCTAGTTCGTACCACTCTGCAACCAGTTTGCACCGCTCTGCAACCCGTTCGTAGCCCTTCGGAACCCATTCGCATCACTCCGCAACCCGTTCGCACCTCTCCGCAACCAGTTCGCACCACTCTGCAACCAGTTCGCACCACTCCGCGACCAGTTCGCACCATTCCGCAACCAGTTCCCACCGCTCTGCAGCCATTTCGCACCAATCCGCACCCAGATCGCACCACTCCGCAACCAGTTTGCACCACTCTGTAGCTAGTTCGTACCACTCTGCAACCAGTTTGCACCGCTCTGCAACCCGTTCGTAGCCCTTCGGAACCCATTCGCATCACTCCGCAACCCGTTCGCACCTCTCCGCAACCAGTTCGCACCACTCTGCAACCAGTTCGCACCACTCCGCGACCAGTTCGCACCACTCCGCGACCAGTTCGCACCACTCCGCAACCCGTTCCCACCATTCTGCAACCAGTTTGGACCACTCCACTACCAGTTCCCACCACTCCGCAACCAGTTCGCACCACTCCGGAGCCAGTTCACACCACTCCGCATCCAGTTCAGAGAACTCCGCAACCAGTTCCCACCACTCCGCAACCAGTTCGCACCACTCCGCAACCAGTTCACACCACTCTGAAACCAGTTTGCACCAATTCACAACCCGGCTGCACCACTCCGCAACCAGTTCCCACCTCTCTGCAACCAGTTCACACCACTCTGCAACCAGTTTGCACCGCTCTGCAACCCGTTCGTAGCCCTTCGGAACCCATTCGCATCACTCCGCAACCCGTTCGCACCTCTCCGCAACCAGTTCGCACCACTCCGCAACCAGCTCACACCACTCGGCGACCAGTTTGCACCACTTTGCGACCAGTTCGCACCACTCAGCGACCAGTTCGCACCATTCCGCAACCAGTTCCCACCGCTCTGCAGCCATTTCGCACCAATGCGCACCCAGATCGCACCACTCCGCAACCAGTTTGACCACTCGCAACCAGTTTGCACCACTCCGCAACACGTTCGCACCACGCCGCAACCAGTTCGCACCACTCCGCAACCAGTTCGAACCACTCCGCAACCAGTGCACACCACTCCGCAACCAGTTCGCACCACGCCGCAACCAGTTCGCACCACTCCGCAACCGGTTTGCTCCACTTTGCAACCAGTTCACACCACTCCACAACCAGTTCGCACCACTTCGCAACCAGTTCGCACCACTCCGCAACCGGTTTGCTCCACTTTGCAACCAGTTCACACCACTCCACAACCAGTTCGCACCACTTCGCAACCAGTTCGCACCACTCCGCAACCGGTTTGCTCCACTTTGCAACCAGTTCACACCACTCCACAACCAGTTCGCACCACTTCGCAACCAGTTCGCACCACTCCGCAACCGGTTTGCTCCACTTTGCAACCAGTTCACACCACTCCACAACCAGTTCGCACCACTTCGCAACCAGTTCGCACCACTCCGCAACCGGTTTGCTCCACTTTGCAACCAGTTCACACCACTCCACAACCAGTTCGCACCACTTCGCAACCAGTTCGCACCACTCCGCAACCGGTTTGCTCCACTTTGCAACCAGTTCACACCACTCCACAACCAGTTCGCACCACTTCGCAACCAGTTCGCACCACTCCGCAACCGGTTTGCTCCACTTTGCAACCAGTTCACACCACTCCACAACCAGTTCGCACCACTTCGCAACCAGTTCGCACCACTCCGCAACCGGTTTGCTCCACTTTGCAACCAGTTCACACCACTCCACAACCAGTTCGCACCACTTCGCAACCAGTTCGCACCACTCCGCAACCGGTTTGCTCCACTTTGCAACCAGTTCACACCACTCCACAACCAGTTCGCACCACTTCGCAACCAGTTCGCACCACTCCGCAACCGGTTTGCTCCACTTTGCAACCAGTTCACACCACTCCACAACCAGTTCGCACCACTTCGCAACCAGTTCGCACCACTCCGCAACCGGTTTGCTCCACTTTGCAACCAGTTCACACCACTCCACAACCAGTTCGCACCACTTCGCAACCAGTTCGCACCACTCCGCAACCGGTTTGCTCCACTTTGCAACCAGTTCACACCACTCCACAACCAGTTCGCACCACTTCGCAACCAGTTCGCACCACTCCGCAACCGGTTTGCTCCACTTTGCAACCAGTTCACACCACTCCACAACCAGTTCGCACCACTTCGCAACCAGTTCGCACCACTCCGCAACCGGTTTGCTCCACTTTGCAACCAGTTCACACCACTCCACAACCAGTTCGCACCACTTCGCAACCAGTTCGCACCACTCCGCAACCGGTTTGCTCCACTTTGCAACCAGTTCACACCACTCCACAACCAGTTCGCACCACTTCGCAACCAGTTCGCACCACTCCGCAACCGGTTTGCTCCACTTTGCAACCAGTTCACACCACTCCACAACCAGTTCGCACCACTTCGCAACCAGTTCGCACCACTCCGCAACCGGTTTGCTCCACTTTGCAACCAGTTCACACCACTCCACAACCAGTTCGCACCACTTCGCAACCAGTTCGCACCACTCCGCAACCGGTTTGCTCCACTTTGCAACCAGTTCACACCACTCCACAACCAGTTCGCACCACTTCGCAACCAGTTCGCACCACTCCGCAACCGGTTTGCTCCACTTTGCAACCAGTTCACACCACTCCACAACCAGTTCGCACCACTTCGCAACCAGTTCGCACCACTCCGCAACCGGTTTGCTCCACTTTGCAACCAGTTCACACCACTCCACAACCAGTTCGCACCACTTCGCAACCAGTTCGCACCACTCCGCAACCGGTTTGCTCCACTTTGCAACCAGTTCACACCACTCCACAACCAGTTCGCACCACTTCGCAACCAGTTCGCACCACTCCGCAACCGGTTTGCTCCACTTTGCAACCAGTTCACACCACTCCACAACCAGTTCGCACCACTTCGCAACCAGTTCGCACCACTCCGCAACCGGTTTGCTCCACTTTGCAACCAGTTCACACCACTCCACAACCAGTTCGCACCACTTCGCAACCAGTTCGCACCACTCCGCAACCGGTTTGCTCCACTTTGCAACCAGTTCACACCACTCCACAACCAGTTCGCACCACTTCGCAACCAGTTCGCACCACTCCGCAACCGGTTTGCTCCACTTTGCAACCAGTTCACACCACTCCACAACCAGTTCGCACCACTTCGCAACCAGTTCGCACCACTCCGCAACCGGTTTGCTCCACTTTGCAACCAGTTCACACCACTCCACAACCAGTTCGCACCACTTCGCAACCAGTTCGCACCACTCCGCAACCGGTTTGCTCCACTTTGCAACCAGTTCACACCACTCCACAACCAGTTCGCACCACTTCGCAACCAGTTCGCACCACTCCGCAACCGGTTTGCTCCACTTTGCAACCAGTTCACACCACTCCACAACCAGTTCGCACCACTTCGCAACCAGTTCGCACCACTCCGCAACCGGTTTGCTCCACTTTGCAACCAGTTCACACCACTCCACAACCAGTTCGCACCACTTCGCAACCAGTTCGCACCACTCCGCAACCGGTTTGCTCCACTTTGCAACCAGTTCACACCACTCCACAACCAGTTCGCACCACTTCGCAACCAGTTCGCACCACTCCGCAACCGGTTTGCTCCACTTTGCAACCAGTTCACACCACTCCACAACCAGTTCGCACCACTTCGCAACCAGTTCGCACCACTCCGCAACCGGTTTGCTCCACTTTGCAACCAGTTCACACCACTCCACAACCAGTTCGCACCACTTCGCAACCAGTTCGCACCACTCCGCAACCGGTTTGCTCCACTTTGCAACCAGTTCACACCACTCCACAACCAGTTCGCACCACTTCGCAACCAGTTC
The DNA here is from genome assembly GCA_023375785.1 of Penium margaritaceum. Lineage (NCBI taxonomy): Eukaryota > Viridiplantae > Streptophyta > Zygnematophyceae > Desmidiales > Peniaceae > Penium > Penium margaritaceum. Next base: position 24,064 of record SZWC01001343.1, read on the forward strand.
GCACCACTCCGCAACCGGTTTGCTCCACTTTGCAACCAGTTCACACCACTCCACAACCAGTTCGCACCACTTCGCAACCAGTTCGCACCACTCCGCAACCGGTTTGCTCCACTTTGCAACCAGTTCACACCACTCCACAACCAGTTCGCACCACTTCGCAACCAGTTCGCACCACTCCGCAACCGGTTTGCTCCACTTTGCAACCAGTTCACACCACTCCACAACCAGTTCGCACCACTTCGCAACCAGTTCGCACCACTCCGCAACCGGTTTGCTCCACTTTGCAACCAGTTCACACCACTCCACAACCAGTTCGCACCACTTCGCAACCAGTTCGCACCACTCCGCAACCGGTTTGCTCCACTTTGCAACCAGTTCACACCACTCCACAACCAGTTCGCACCACTTCGCAACCAGTTCGCACCACTCCGCAACCGGTTTGCTCCACTTTGCAACCAGTTCACACCACTCCACAACCAGTTCGCACCACTTCGCAACCAGTTCGCACCACTCCGCAACCGGTTTGCTCCACTTTGCAACCAGTTCACACCACTCCACAACCAGTTCGCACCACTTCGCAACCAGTTCGCACCACTCCGCAACCGGTTTGCTCCACTTTGCAACCAGTTCACACCACTCCACAACCAGTTCGCACCACTTCGCAACCAGTTCGCACCACTCCGCAACCGGTTTGCTCCACTTTGCAACCAGTTCACACCACTCCACAACCAGTTCGCACCACTTCGCAACCAGTTCGCACCACTCCGCAACCGGTTTGCTCCACTTTGCAACCAGTTCACACCACTCCACAACCAGTTCGCACCACTTCGCAACCAGTTCGCACCACTCCGCAACCGGTTTGCTCCACTTTGCAACCAGTTCACACCACTCCACAACCAGTTCGCACCACTTCGCAACCAGTTCGCACCACTCCGCAACCAGTTCGCACCACTCCACAACCAGTTTGCAGCAGTCTGCGACCAGTTCGCACCACTTCGCAACCAGTTCGCACCACTCCGCAACCAGTTTCCCACCACTCCGCATCCAGGTTGCACCACTCCACAACCAGATCGCACCACTCCACAACCAGATCGCACCACTTTGCAACCAGTTTGCACCATGACACGACCTGTTCGCACCATTCCGCAACCAGTTCACACCACTCTTCAACCCACTTGCACCACTCCGCAACCAGTTCGCACCACTCCGCAGCCAGTTCGCACCATTCCGCAGCCAGTTTGCACCACTCCGGAACCAGTTCGTACCACTCCGCAACCAGTTCGCACCACCCCGCAGCCAGTTTGCACCACTCCGCAACCAGTTTGCACCACTCCACAGCCAGTTCGCACCACTCTGAAACCAGTCTGCACCACTTCACAACCACTTCGCACCACTCGGCAACCCGTTCGCACCACTCTGCAACCAGTTTGCACCAGTCCGCAAGCAGTTCACACCACTCCGAAACCAGCTCGCACCACTCAGCAACCAGTTTGCACTACTGCGCAACCAGTTCCCACCACTCCGCAGCCAGTTCGCACCACACCGAAACCAGTTTGAACCACTCCGCAACCAGTTTGCACCACTCCGCAACCAGTTCGCACCACTCCGCAGCCAGTTCGCACCACTCGGCAACCTGTTCGCACCACTATGCAACCAGTTCGCACCTCTCCACAACCAGTTCGCACCACTCCACAACCAGTTCGTACCACACGGCAACCAGTTGTCACCAATCCGCAACCAGATCCCACCACTCCGCAACCAGTTCGCACCACTCCGCAGCCAGATCGCACCACTTCCGCAACCAGTTCGCACCACTCCGCAACCAGTACGAACCACTCCACAACCTGTTTGCACCACTCTGCAACCAATTCGCACCACTCCGCAACCAGTTTGCACCACCCCGCAACCAGTTCACACCACTCCGCAACCAGTTCGCACCACTCCACAACCAGTTCGCACCACTCCGCAACCAGTTCGCACCACTCTGCAACCAGTTCGCACCACTCCGCAACCAGCTCACACCACTCCGCAACCAGTTCCCACCACTCCACAACGAGTTTGCACCACTCCGCAACCAGTTCAAACCACTCCGCAACCAGTCCGCACCACTCCGCAACCAGTTCGCAGCACTCCGCAACCTCTCCGCAACCTGTTCGCACCACTCTTCAACCAGTTTTCACCACTCCGCAACCAGTCACACCACTCCGCAACCAGTTCCCACCAGTCCGCAACCAGCTCGCACCATTCCGCAACAACTTCGGACCACTCCTCAACCCGTTCACACCACTCCGCAACCAGTTCGCACAAATCCGCAACCAGTTCGCACCACTCCGCAACCAGTTCGCACCACTCTGCAGCCTGTCCGCACCACATTCTAACCTGTTCGCACCACTCCGCAACCAATCCCCACCACTCCACAACCAGTTCGCACCACTCCGCAACCAGTTTGCACCACTTCATAACCAGTCCGCATAATTTGGCAACCAGTTTGCACCATTCCAAAACCCATTCGCACCACTCCGCAACCAGTTTGCACCACTCCGCAACCACTTTGCACCACTCCGCAACCAGTTCGCACCACTCCGCAACCAGTTCACACCACTATGCAACCCGTTTCCACCACTCCGCAGCCAGTTCCCACCTGTCCGCAGCCCGTTCGCACCACTCCACAGCCATTTCGCACCACTCGGCAACCAGTTCGAACCACTCCGCAACCAGTTTGCACCACTCCGCAACCAGTTCGCACCACTCTTCAACCAGTCTGCACCACTCCGCAACCAATTCGTACCGCTCCACAACCAGTTCGCACCACGCCAAAACCAGTGCGCACCACGCCACAACCCATTCGCACCACTCCGCAACCTGTTCGCACCACTTTGCAACCACTTCGCACCACTCCGGAACCAGTTTGCACCACTCCGCAACCAGTTCGCACCAGTCCGCAACCATTTCGCACCACTCCGCAACCAGTTCACACCACTGTGCAGCCCGTTTGCACCACTTCCCAACCAGTTCGTACCACTCCTCAACCAGTCCCCACCACTCCACAACCAGTTGGCACCTTTCCGCAACCAGTTTGCACCACTCCAGAACCAGTTCGCACCATTTTGCAACCAGTTGGCACCATTCCGCAACCAGTCCGCACCACTCCGCAACCAGTTTGCACCACCCCGCAACCAGTTCGCACCACTCCACAACCAGTTTGCACCACTCCGCAACCAGTTCGCACCACTATGCAACCAGTTCGCACCTCTCCACAACCAGTTCGCACCACTCCACAGCCAGATCGTACCACACCGCAACCAGTTCTCACCACTCCGCAACCAGATCCCACCACTCCACAACCAGTTCGCACCACTCCGCAGCCAGATCGCACCACTTCCGCAACCAGTTCGCACCACTCCGAACCAGTACGAAGCACGATGCAACCTGTTCGCACCACTCTGCAACCAGTTTACACCACTCCGCAACCAGTTTGCACCACTCTGCAACCAGCTCACACCACTCTCAACCAGTTCGCACCACTCCATAACGAGTTTGCACCACTCCGCAACCAGTTCAAACCACTCCGCAACCAGTCCGCACCACTCCGCAACCACTTCGCAACCTGTTCGCACCACTCTTCAACCAGTTTTCACCACTCCGCAACCAGTGGCACCACTCCGCAACCAGTTCGCACCACTCCATAACGAGTTTGCACCACTCCGCAACCAGTTCAAACCACTCCGCAACCAGTCCGCACCACTCCGCAACCACTTCGCAACCTGTTCGCACCACTCTTCAACCAGTTTTCACCACTCCGCAACCAGTGGCACCACTCCGCAACCAGTTCCCACCACTCCGCAACCAGCTTGCACCATTCTGCAACAACTTCGCACCACTCCCCAACCCGTTCGCACCACTCCGCAACCAGTTCGCACAAATCCGCAACCAGTTCGCACCACTCCGCAACCAGTGCGCACCACTCTGCAGCCTGTTCGCACCACATTCTAACCTGTTCGCACCACTCCGCAACCAGTCCCCACCACTCCGCAACCAGTTTGCACCACTCCGCAACCAGTTTGCACCACGTCAGAACCAGTCCGCATCATTTTGCAACCAGTTTGCACCATTCCGCAACCCGTTCGCACCACTATGCAACCAGTTTGCACCACTCCGCAACCACTTCCCACCACTCCCCAACCAGTTCGCACCACTCCGCAACCAGTTCACACCACTATGCAACCCGTTTCCACCACTCCGCAGCCAGTTCCCACCAGTCCGCAGCCCGTTCGCACCACTCCACGGCCAGTTCGCACCACTCGGCAACCAGTTCGACCCCCTCCACAACCAGTTTGCACCACTCCGCAACCAGTTCGCACCACTCTTCAACCAGTTTGCACCACTCCGCAACCAATTCGTACCACTCCACAACCAGTTCGCACCACTCCAAAACCAGTGCGCACCACTCCACGACCCATTCGCACCACTCCGCAACCTGTTCGCACCACTTTGCAACCACTTCGCACCACTCCGCAACCAGTTTCCACCACTCCGCAACCAGTTTGCACCAGTCCGCAACCAGTTCGCACCACTGCGCAACCAGTTCACACCACTGCGCAGCCCGTTCGCACCACTTCCCAACCAGTTCGTACCACTGCTCAACCAGTCCCCACCACTCCGCAACCAGTTGGCACCACTCCGCAACCAGTTTGCACCACTCCAGAACCAGTTCGCACCATTTTGCAACCAGTTTGCACCATTCCGCAACCAGTCCGCACCACTCCGCAACCAGTTTGCACCACTCTGCAACCAGTTTGCACCACTCCACAGCCACTTTGCACCACTGCGCAACCAGTTCGCACCACTCCGCGACCAGTTCACACCACGCTGCAACCCATTTGCACAACTCCGCATCTTGTTCGCACCACTCTGGAGCCAGTTCGCACCACTCCGCAGCCAATTCGAACCAATCCACAACCAGTTCGCACCACCCCTCAACCAGATCGCACCGCTTTTCAACCAGTTTGTACCACTCCGCAACCAGTTTGCACCACTCCACAACCAGTTTGCAACACTCCACAACAAGGTCGCACCACTCCACAACCAATTAGCACCACTCCGCAACCAGTTCGCACCACTCAGCAACCAGTTCACACCATTCCACTGTGTTTCTGACCACCGTGTTTCTGACCACTGTATTTCTGACCACTGTGTTTCTGACAACAGTGTTTCTGACCACTGCGTTTCTGACAACTGTGTATCTGACCCGTGTGTTTCTGTCCACTGTGTTTCCAACCAGTGTGTTTCTGACCACTGTGTTTCTGACCACTGTCTTTCTGACCACTGTGTTTCTTACCACTATGTTTCTGACCAGTGTGTTTCTGACCAGTGTGTTTCTGACAACAGTGTTTCTGACCATTGTGTTTCTGACCAATGTGTTTCTGACCACTGTGTTTCTGACCGCTGTGTTTCTGACCACTGTGTTTCTGATCACTGTGTTTCTTACCAGTGTGTTTCTGACCAGTGTGTTTCTGCCCATTGTTTTTCTTACCACCGTGTGTTTGACCAGTGCGCTTTTGACCGTTGTGTTTCTGACCACCGTGTTTCTGACCAGTGTGTTTCTGCCCACTTTGTTTCTGACCAGTGTGTTTCTGACCACTGTGTTTCTCACCACTGTGTTTCTGACCAGTGTGTTTCTGACCAGTGTGTTTATGACCAGTGTGTTTCTGACCACTGTGTTTCTGACCACTGTGTTTCTGACCAGTGTGTTTCTGACCACTTTGTTTCTGACCAGTGTATTTCTGACCACTGTGTTTGTGACCACTGTGTTGCTGACCAGTGTGTTTCTGACCAGTGTGTTTCTGACCA
>SZWC01001343.1:53372-71723 GCA_023375785.1 Penium margaritaceum
TGTGTTTCTGACCAGTGTGTTTCTGACCACTGTATTTCTCACCACTGTGTTTCTGACCAATGTGTTTCTGACCAGTGTGCCTCTGAGCAGTGTGTTTCTGACCACTGTATTTCTGACCAGTGTGTTTCTGACCGCGGTGTTTCTGACCAATGTGTTTCTCACCACTGTGTTTCTGACCAGTGTGTTTCTGACCAGTGTGTTTCTGACCACTGTGTTTTTGACCACTTTGTTTCTGACTACTGTGTTTCTGACCAGTGTGTTTCTGGCCAGTCTGTTTTTGACCACTGTGTTTTTGACCATTGTGTTTCTGAACAGTGTGTTTCTGACCAGTGTGTTTCTGACCAGTGTGTTTAAGACCACTGTGTTTCTGACCAATGTGTTTCTGACCACTGTGTTTCTGACCACTGTGTTTCTGACCGGTGTGTTTCTGACCACTGTGTTTCTGACCACTGTGTTTCTGACCACTGTGTTTATGACCACTGTGTTTCTGACCACTGTGTTTCTGACCGGTGTGCCTCTGACCAGTGTGTTTGTGACCACTGTGTTTCTGACCCGTGTGTTTCTGACCACTGTGTTTCTGAACAGTGTGCTGCTGACCAGTGTGCTTCTGACCGGTGTGTTTCTGACCACTGTGTCTCAGACCACTGTGTTTCTGAACAGTGTGTTTCTGACCAGTGTGTTTTTGACCACTGTCTTTCAGACCACTGTGTTTCTGACCACTGTGTTTCTGACCAGTGTGTTTCTGACCAGTGTGTTTCTGACGACTGTGTTTCTGACCACCGTGTTTCTGACGACTGTGTATATGACCACTGTGTTTCTGACCACTGTGCTTCTGACAATTGGGTTTCTGACCACTGTGTTTCTGATCAGTGTGTTTCTGGCCAGTGTGTTTCTGACCACTGTATTTCTGACCACTGTGTGTCTAACCACTGTGCTTCTGACCACCGTGTTTCTGAACACTGTGTTTCTGACCACTATGTTTTTGAACAGTGTGTTTCCGACCACCGGTTTCTGACCACTGTGTTTCTGACCAGTGTTTTCCGACCAGTTAGTTTCTGACAAATGTGTTTCTGACCACTGTGTTTCTCACCATTTTTTTTTCTGACCACTGTGTTTCTGACAAGTGTGTTTTCGACCATTGTGTTTCTGACCACTATGTTTCTTACCACTGTGTTTCTGACCCTTGTGTTCCTAGACACTGTGTTTCTGACCACTGTGTTTCTGACCAGTGTGTTTCTGCCTATTGTGTTTCTGACCAGTGTTGTTCCGACCAGTGTGTTTCTGACAACTGTGTTTCTGACCACAGTGTTTCCGACCATTGTGTTTCTGACCTCTGTGTTTCTGACCAGTGTGTTTCTGACCACTGTTTCTGACCACTGTGTTTCTGATCAGTGTGTTTCTGGCCAGTGTGTTTCTGACCATAATGTCTCTGACCACTATGTGTCTAACCACTGTGTTTCTGACCACTATCATTCTGACCACTGTGTTTCTGACCACTGTGTTTTTGACCAGTGTGTTTCTGACCAACGGTTTCTGACCACTGTGTTTTTGACCACTGTGTTTCTGACCAGTGTGTTTCTGACCACTGTGTTTCTGACCAGTGTTTTCCGACCAGTGTGTTTCTGACAACGGTGTTTTAAACCACTGTGTTTCTTACCAGTGTGTTTCTGACCACTGTGTTTCTGACCACTATGTTTCGGACCACTGTGTTCTGACCACTGTGTTTCTGACCACCGTGTTTCTGACCAGCGTGTTTCTGACCACGGTGTTTCTGACCCGTATGCATTTGACCAGTATGTTTCTGACCACTGTGTTTCTGACCCGTGTGTTTCTGACCACTGTGTTTCTGACCAGTGTGTTTCTGGCCAGTCTGTTTCTGACCTGTGTGTTTCTGACCACTGTGTTTCTGACCAGTGTGTTTCTGAGCACTGTGTTTCTGACCACAGTGTTTCTGACCACTGTGTTTCTGACCACTGTGCTTCTGACCAGTGTGTTGCTGGCCAGTCTGTTTCTGACCACTGTGTTTCTGACAATTGTGTTTCTGAACAGTGTGTTTCTGACCAGTGTGTTTCTGACCACTGTGTTTCTGGCCACTGTGTTTCTGACCACTGTGTTTCTGACCAGTGTGTTTCTGACCAGTGTGTTTCTGACAAGTGTGTTTCTGACCACTGTGTTTCTGACCACTGTGTTTCTCAACACTGTGTTTCTGACAAGTGTCCTTTTGACCAGTGTGTTTATGACCACTGTGTTTTTGACCACTGTGTTTATGACCACTTTGTTTCTGACCACTGTGTTTCTGACAGGTGTGTTTCTGACCACTGTGTTTCTGACCAGTGTGTTTCTGACCACTGTATTTCTCACAACTGTGTTTATGAGCACTGCATTTCTGACCATCGTGTTTCTAACCACTATGTTTCTGACCAGTGTGTTTCTGACCACTGTGTTTCTGACCACTGTGTTTCTGACCAGTGTGTTTCTGACCACTGTGTTTCTGACTACTGTGTTTCTGACCACTGTGTTTCTGACGACTGTGTATATGACTTCTGTGTTTCTGACCACTGTGTTTCTGACCAGTCTGTTTCTGACCAGTGTGTTTCTGACCACTCTGTTTCTGACCCGTGTGTTTCTAACCACTGTGTTTCTGACCATTGTGTTTCTGACCACTGTGTTTCTGACCAGTCTGTTTCTGACCAGTGTGTTTCTGACCACTCTGTTTCTGACCCGTGTGTTTCTAACCACTGTGTTTCTGACCATTGTGTTTCTGACCACTGTGTTTCTGACCAGTCTGTTTCTGACCAGTGTGTTTCTGACCACTCTGTTTCTGACCCGTGTGTTTCTAACCACTGTGTTTCTGACCATTGTGTTTCTGACCACTGTGTTTCTGACCAGTCTGTTTCTGACCAGTGTGTTTCTGACCACTCTGTTTCTGACCCGTGTGTTTCTAACCACTGTGTTTCTGACCATTGTGTTTCTGACCACTGTGTTTCTGACCAGTCTGTTTCTGACCAGTGTGTTTCTGACCACTCTGTTTCTGACCCGTGTGTTTCTAACCACTGTGTTTCTGACCATTGTGTTTCTGACCACTGTGTTTCTGACCAGTCTGTTTCTGACCAGTGTGTTTCTGACCACTCTGTTTCTGACCCGTGTGTTTCTAACCACTGTGTTTCTGACCATTGTGTTTCTGACCACTGTGTTTCTGACCAGTCTGTTTCTGACCAGTGTGTTTCTGACCACTCTGTTTCTGACCCGTGTGTTTCTAACCACTGTGTTTCTGACCACTGTGTTTCTGACCAGTGTGTTTCTGACCAGTGTGTTTCTCACCAGTGTGTTTCTGACCACTGTGTTTCTGACCACTGTGTTTCTGACCAGTGTGTTTCTGACCAGTGTGTTTCTGACCACTGTGTTTCTGACCACTGTGTTTTTGACGACTGTGTATATGACTTCTGTGTTTCTGACCACTGTGTTTCTGACAACTGGGTTTCTGACCACTGTGTTTCTGATCAGTGTGTTTCTGGCCAGTGTGTTTCTGACCACTGTGTTTCTGACCACTGTGTGTCTGACCACTGTGTTTCTGACCACTGTGTTTCTGAACACTGTGTTTCTGACCACTATATTTTTGACCAGTGTGTTTCTGACCACCGGTTTCTGACCACTGTGTTTCTGACCAGTGTGTTTCTGACCAGTCTGTTTCTGACCACTGTGTTTCTGACCAGTGTCTTTCTGACCAGTGTGTTTCTGACCACGGTGTTTCTGACCAATGTGTTTCTGACCACTGTGTTTCTGACTTTTGTGTTTCTCACCACTGTGTTTCTGACCAATGTGTTTCTGACCACTGTGTTTCTGACTTTTGTGTTTCTCACCACTGTGTTTCTGACCAATGTGTTTCTGACCACTGTGTTTCTGACTTTTGTGTTTCTCACCACTGTGTTTCTGACCAATGTGTTTCTGACCACTGTGTTTCTGACTTTTGTGTTTCTCACCACTGTGTTTCTGACCAATGTGTTTCTGACCACTGTGTTTCTGACTTTTGTGTTTCTCACCACTGTGTTTCTGACCAATGTGTTTCTGACCACTGTGTTTCTGACTTTTGTGTTTCTCACCACTGTGTTTCTGACCAATGTGTTTCTGACCACTGTGTTTCTGACTTTTGTGTTTCTCACCACTGTGTTTCTGACCAATGTGTTTCTGACCACTGTGTTTCTGACTTTTGTGTTTCTCACCACTGTGTTTCTGACCAATGTGTTTCTGACCACTGTGTTTCTGACTTTTGTGTTTCTCACCACTGTGTTTCTGACCAATGTGTTTCTGACCACTGTGTTTCTGACTTTTGTGTTTCTCACCACTGTGTTTCTGACCAATGTGTTTCTGACCACTGTGTTTCTGACTTTTGTGTTTCTCACCACTGTGTTTCTGACCAATGTGTTTCTGACCACTGTGTTTCTGACTTTTGTGTTTCTCACCACTGTGTTTCTGACCAATGTGTTTCTGACCACTGTGTTTCTGACTTTTGTGTTTCTCACCACTGTGTTTCTGACCAATGTGTTTCTGACCACTGTGTTTCTGACTTTTGTGTTTCTCACCACTGTGTTTCTGACCAATGTGTTTCTGACCACTGTGTTTCTGACTTTTGTGTTTCTCACCACTGTGTTTCTGACCAATGTGTTTCTGACCACTGTGTTTCTGACTTTTGTGTTTCTCACCACTGTGTTTCTGACCAATGTGTTTCTGACCACTGTGTTTCTGACTTTTGTGTTTCTCACCACTGTGTTTCTGACCAATGTGTTTCTGACCACTGTGTTTCTGACTTTTGTGTTTCTCACCACTGTGTTTCTGACCAATGTGTTTCTGACCACTGTGTTTCTGACTTTTGTGTTTCTCACCACTGTGTTTCTGACCAATGTGTTTCTGACCACTGTGTTTCTGACCAGTGTGCTTCTGACCACTGTGTTTCTGACCACTGTGTTTCTGACCAGTGTGTTTCTGACCAGTGTGTTTCTGACCACTGTGTTTCTGACCAATGTGTTTCTGACCACTGTGTTTCTGACCAGTGTGTTTCTGACTACTGTGCTTCTGACCACTGTGTTTCTGACCACTTTGTTTCTGTCCACTGTGTTGCTGACCAGTGTGTTTCTGGCCAGTCTGTTTCTGACCACTGTGTTTCTGACCATAGTGTTTATGAACAGTGTGTTTCTGACCAGTGTGTTTCTGACCAGTTTGTTTGTGACCAGTGTGTTTCTGACCACTGTGTATGTGACCACTGTGTTTCTGACCACTGTGTTCCAGACCACTGTGTTTCTGACCACTGTGTTTCTGACCACTGTGTATATGACCACTTTGTTTCTGGCCACTGTGTTTCTGACCGGTGTGCCTCTGACCAGTGTGTTTCTGACCACTGTGTTTCTGACCCATGTGTTTCTGACCACTGATTTTCTGACCAGTGTGTCTCTGACCATTGCGTTTCTCACCACTGTGTTTCTGACAAGTGCGTTTCTGACCACTGTGTTTCTGACCACTGTTTCTGACCAGTGTGCTTCTGACCAGTGTGTTTATGACCACTGTGTTTTTGACCACTGTGTTTATAACCACTGTGTTTCTGACCAGTGTGTTTCAGACCAGTGTGTTTCTGACCACTGTGTTTCTTACCACTGTGTTTCTGACCACTGTGTTTCTGACCACAATGTTTCTGACCATTGTGTTTCTGACCAGTGTGCCTCTGACCAGTGTGTTTCTGACCACTGTGTTTCCGACCCGTGTGTTTCTGACCACTGTCTTTCTGACCACTGTGTTTCCTACCACGCTGTTTCTGACCAATGAGTTTCTGACCACTGTGTTACTGACCCGTGTATTTCTGACCAGTGTGTTTCTGACCACTGTTTTTCTGACCTGTGTGCATCTGACCAGTGTGTTTATGACCACTCTGTTTATGACCACTGTGTTTCTGACCAGTGTGTTTCTGACCAGTATGTTTCAGACCACTGTGCTTCTAACAACTGTGTTTCTGACCCCTGTGTTTCTGACCACTGTGTTCCCGACCACTGTGTTTCTGACCAGTGTGTTTCTGACGAGTGTTTTTCTGACCAGTGTTTTTCGGACCAATGTGTTTCTGACCACTGTGTTTCTGACCACTGTGTTTCTGACCACTGTGTTTCTGACCACTGATTTTCTGACCAGTGTGTCTCTGACCATTGTATTTCTGACCACTGTGTTTGTGACCAGTGCGTTTCTGACCACTGTGTTTCTGACCACTGTGTTTCTGACCAGTGTGCTTCTGACCAGTGTGATAATGACCACTGTGTTTTTGACCACTGTGTTTCTGACCACTGTGTTTCTGACCAGTGTGTTTCTGACCAGTGTGTTTGTGACCACTTTGTTTTTGTCCACTGTGTTTCTGACCAGTGTGTTTCTGGCTAGTCTGTTTCTGACCACTGTGTTAGTGACCATAATTTTTCTGAACAGTGTGTTTCTGACCAGTGTATTTCTGATCAGTGTCTTTCTGACCAGTGTGTTTCTGACCACTGTGTTTCTGACCAATGTGTTTCTGACCACTGTGTTTCTGACCAGTGTGTTTCTGACCACTGTGTTTCTGACCACTGTGTTTCTGACCACTTTGTTTCTGTCCACTGTGTTTCTGACCAGTGTGTTTCTGGCTAGTCTGTTTCTGACCACTGTGTTTCTGACCATATTGTTTCTGAACAGTGTGTTTCTGACCAGTGTGTTTCTGACCAGTGTGTTTGTGACCAGTGTGTTTCTGACCACTGTGTATATGACCACTGTGTTTCTGACCACTGTGTTTCAGACCACTGTGTTTCTGACCACTGTGTTTCTGACCACTGTGTTTCTGACCACTGTGTGTCTGAACAGTGTATTTCTGACCAGTGTGTTCCTGACCATTGTGTTTCTGACCACTGTGTTTCTGACTAGTGTGTTTCTGGCCAGTCTGTTTCTGACCACTTTGTTTCTAACCATTTTGTTTCTGAACAGTGTGTTACTGACCAGTGTGTTTCTGACCACTGTGTTTCTGACCACTGTGTTTCTGACCACATTGTTTCTGACCAGTGTGTTTCTGACCACTGTGTTTGTGACCACTGTGTTTCTGACCACTGTGTTTATGACCACGGTTTTTCTGACCACTGTGTTTCTGACCAGTGTGCCATTGACCAGTGTGTTTGTGACCACTCTGTTTCTGACCCGTGTGTTTCTGACCATTGTGTTTATGACCACTGTGTTTCTGACCACTGTGTTTCTGACCATTGTGTTTCTCACCAGTGTGTTCCTGACCAGTGTGTTTCAGACCAATGTGCTTCTAACAACTGTGTTTCTGACCACTGTGTTTCTGACCACTGTGTTCCTGACCACTGTGTTTCTGACCAGTGTGTTCCTGACCAGTGTTTTTTTGACCAGTGTTTTTCGGACCAATTTGTTTCTGACCACTGTGTTTCTGACCACTGTGTTTCTGACCACTGTGTATCTGACCACTGATTTTCTGACCAGTGTGTCTCTGACCATTGTGTTTCTGACCACTGTGTTTCTCACCAGTGCGTTTCTGACCACTGTGTTTCTGACCACTGTGTTTCTGACCAGTGTGCTTCTGACCAGTGTGTTTATGACCACTGTGTTTTTGACCACTGTGTTTCTGACCACTGTGTTTCTGACCACTCTGTTTCTGACCAGTGTGTTTCTGACCAGTGTGTTTCCTACCACTGTGTTTCTGACCACTGTGTTTCTGACCACTGTGTTTCTGACCACTGTGTTTCTGACCACAGTGTTTCTGACCACTGTGTTTCTGACCGGTGTGCCTCTCACCAGTGTGTTTCTGACCACTGTGTTTCCGACCCATGTGTTTCTGACCACTGTGTTTATGACCAGTGTGTTTCTTGCCAGTGTTTTTCTGACCACTGTGTTTCTGACCACTGTGTTTCTGAATGGTGTGTTTCTGACCAGTGTGTTTCTGACCAGTGTGTTTCTGACCCGTGTGTTTCTGAACTGTGTGCATCTGACCAGTGTGTTTCTGACCACTCTGTTTATGACCACTGTGTTTCTGACCAGTGTGTTTCGGACCAATGTGTTTCTTACCACTGCGTTTCTGACCACTCTGTTTCTGACCAGTGTGTTTCTGACCAGTGTGTTTCTGACCAGTGTGTTTCTGACTACTGTGTTTCTGACTACTGTGTTTCTGATCAGTGTGTTTCTGGCCATTGTGTTTCAGACCACTGTGTTTCTGACCACTGTGTGTCTAACCAATGTGTTTCTGACCACTGTGTTTCTGACCACTGTGTTTCTGACCACTGCGTTTTTGACCAGTGTGTTTCTGACCACCGGTTTCTGACCAATGTTTTTCTGACCACTGTGTTTCTGACCAGTGTGTTTCTGACCACTGTGTTTCTGACCAGTGTTTTCCGACCAGTGTGTTTCTGACAACTGTGTTTCTGACAAGTGTGCCTCTGACCAGTGTGTTTCCGACCACTCTGTTTCAGACCCGTGTGTTTCTGACCACTGTGTTTATGACCATTTTGTTTCTGACCACTGTGTTTCTGACCACTGTGTTTCTGACCAGTGTGTTTCTGACCAGTATGTTTAAGACCACTATGCTTCTAACAACTGTGTTTCTGACCACTGTGTTTCTGACCAATGTGTTCCCGACCACTGTGTTTCTGACCAGTGTGTTTCTGACGAGGGTTTTTCTGACCAGTGTTATTCGGACCAATGTGTTTCTGACCACTGTGTTTCTGACCACTGTGTTTCTGACCACTGATTTTCTGACCAGTGTGTCTCTTACCATTGTATTTCTGTCGACTGTGTTTCTGACCAGTGCGTTTTTGACCACTGTGTTTCTGACCACTGTGTTTCTGACCAGTGTGCTTCTGACCAGTGTGTTTATGGCCACTGTGTTTTTTACCACTGTGTTTCTGACCACTGTGTTTCTGACCAGTGTGTTTCTGACCAGTGTGTTTCTGACCACTTTGTTTTTGTCCACTGTGTTTCTGACCAGTGTGTTTCTGGCCAGTCTGTTTCTGACCACTGTGTTAGTGACCATAGTGTTTCTGAACAGTGTGTTTCTGACCAGTGTATCTCTGATCAGTGTCTTTCTGACCAGTGTGTTTCTGACCACTGTGTTTCTGACCAATGTGTTTCTGACCACTGTGTTTCTGACCAGTGTGTTTCTGACCACTGTGTTTCAGACCACTGTGTTTCTGACCACTTTGTTTCTGACCACTGTGTTTCTGACCATAGTGTTTCTGAATAGTGTGTTTCTGACCAGTGTGTTTCTGACCAGTGTGTTTGTGACCAGTGTGTTTATGACCACTGTGTTTATGACCACTGTGTTTCTGACCACTGTGTTTCAGACCACTGTGTTTCTGACCACTGTGTTTCTGACCACTGTGTATATGACCACTTTGTTTCTGACCACTGTGTTTCTGACCGGTGTGCCTCTGACCAGTGTGTTTCTGACCACTGTGTTCCTGACCCATGTGTTTCTGACCACTGATTTTCTGACCAGTGTGTCTCTGACCATTGTGTTTCTCACCACTGTGTTTCTGACCAGTGCGTTTATGACCACTGTGTTTCTGACCACTGTGTTTCTGACCAGTGTGCTTCTGACCAGTGTGTTTATGACCACTGTGTTTTTTACCACCGTGTTTCTAACCACTGTGTTTCTGACCAGTGTGTTTCAGACCAGTGTGTTTCTGACCATTGTGTTTCTTACCACTGTGTTTCTGACCACTGTGGTTCTGACCACAATATTTCTGACCACTGTGTTTTTGACCAGTGTGCCTCTGACCAGTGTGTTTCTGACCAGTGTGTTTTCTGACCAGTGTGCTTATGACCACTGTGTTTCTGACCAGTGTGTGTCTGACCATTGTCTTTCTGACCACTGTGTTTCTGACAACTGTGTTTCTGACCGCTGTGTTCTTGACCACTGTGTTTCTGACCAGTGTGTTTCTGATCACGGTGTTTCTCACCATAGTGTTTCTGACCACTGTGTTCTGACCACTGTGTTTCTGACTACTGTGTTTCTGATCATTGTGTTTCTGACCAGTGTGTTTCAGACAATTGTGTTTCTGACCACATTGTTTCTGACCACTGTGTTTCTGACAACTGTGATTCTGACCACTGTGTTTCTTGTCAGAAGAATGTAGAAACAGGAACAGCAGCAGCAGAAGCAGGCAGAAGCATTACGACATGGAAGAGTACGTCACCAGAGTGACGCTGGCAAGAGCAATTCGAGGAGTTAGCCGCGGGGGGTGATAGAGTCCGAGACGCGAGGTAGTCGAGGTGGGTAAGTTGACAGTGAGAGAAAGCTGATGAGATGGTAGACAGTTGGTGGAGTAGAAGAGCTGAGCGAAGGAGCGATAGTGACGGAGCGAAGGGATGTGAGGGGCTGGCGAAGGCAGGAAATGCAAGGATGAGGCAGAGGGAAGACACGGCGGTGAAGCTGCGGAACGAAGGGGGAACATGATGAGTAGAACGGTTCTGGTTAACTTGAGATGGAATGAACATCCTCTGTATATACAGTTCAGAACAGGACAAACCAGTGGTGAGAAAGGCTTCTTAACGCTAGCCGGACGCGCCGCGAATATGTTTGCATGTTGTTCCTACGGCCTTGGTTCTTCGCTTGATGACGTACCGTTTCGCTTATGGCCGTTGGGTGCGGAGCTGAACTTGTGGATTGCACCGGATGCCTTGGTGCATTTTTCTGAAGTTCTGTCCAAGGAAGTATTGTTGTCGGATTCAGGTTCTGACACCCCCCGTGAATCCGACACAGTGATGCGTTGTTCAATTGGAGTTGATCTGATGGCAAAGCGCCTTATGGGTGGAGCTATCATTGTTGCTCGCTGTTGGTAGATGTAGTTTTGGCGAGGTGGCACGTAGCCTCCACAGTGGTTGATCAGCTGTCTCCACATCCCAGCAAGGTTATCAGGTTCCCTCGTCAACAGAGGATGCAGGTCAGGTTCAATGAGTTCTTTCAGTCCTTCCCGCACGTCTCTGTTGAAAGCCTCATGCGTTCTTGTAAATTCACCAGTGTTGCAGACTTTCCCAAGGTACTTCTATTTGTCTAGCAGTCCGTTGGTGATGGCAAACCCATGCAGTAGATAGGGCTTCAGCTGTGAGTAGGCCGCACGCTGCCAGGTTCCCAGATTGGTGGATTCTCTTGTGGGTTGCTTGGGATCATGGCCAGGAGGTCTGTAGTACAGCTTGTCCAAGTGGATTGGAGGGAGAGCTGTCACGAGGAAAGTTGTTGAGGAGATGTGTTGTCTTTCCCATGCTGTTTGTAGCAACCTGTACCAGAGGTCAGGTGTGCTGCTTGCTTCTTCCACTAGGGTGTGGTAAGAGGGGTGCATGATGGTTTTCAGTTGATCCCAGGCTGAGGTGGTTGCTGCGTTAAGTGTCGAGGGAGATGTATGAGCAGTCTGAAGGTGCTTGAAGCTTCCTTGGAAGAGGTCGCAAAAGCCATATCCTCGAATGGAGACGAGTTTTCTTGTGGACCATATACTTCGTGTCCACAGAAGTATGTTTTGGCCATCTTCAGCCAAGAATGGACAGTACGCCCAAGGATTTCCCATTGATGGTAGTGATGAGATTCTTGAGCTGATGTAGGTATGGAAGTTGTTGGCGACGAGAAGTTGACTTTGCACGGCTGTTAGTCCAAAAGGGCAGATTCTGAGTTGAGCAGAGAATGCCTTGGATGATGGAGGAATGATTGATGGTGGAGTGAGTACTGGGGCGAAACCACGTGCATGATCGATGTTCTCGGCATGGACGCAGGTCGTCGCAGAATGGGCGATGCGACCGGGCGGATCCTCGTGCCTTTCACAGATGCTGGTGATTGCTGACAATGAATCGGAGGCTGATGATGATGGAGTGGACACAGGGGCAAACCGCCTGCGCTGAAGGAAGTTTTGGCGTGGGCGCAGGTCGTCGCGACTCAAGCGAAGCAACCGGGCGGATCCTTGTACCGAGCTGAGATGGATGCTGAAGCGGAGGAAGTGATTGATGGATGAGTGGGCGCAGGGGCGAAACCACGTGTGCTGCAATGTTCTTGGCGTGGGCGCAGGTCGTATCTGAAAAGAGGGAAGCGACCGGGCAGATCCTTGTGCCGAGCTGAAAGCGAAGCGGAGGAAGCGATTGATTGATAAGTGGGCGCAGGGGCGAGCCGCGTGCGCTGAAGGAGGGTACGGCGTGGGTGCAGGTCGTCACGGAAAAGGCGATGCAACCGAGCGGATCCTTGTGCCAAACTGCAAGTGATTTGCGGAAGCGGAGGAAGCGATTGATTGATGAGTGGGCGCATGGACGGAACCACGTGCACGATAAAGCGATGCTGATGCGGGTGGTGGATGGAAGGCGGCACGGATGATGCTGACGATGGAGAGGCAGAGATAAGGCAGGAACGGGTGGCTGATAAAGCCGAGGAGACTGGAGCGAGGAGGAGGAGGAGGGCTGAAGGGGGCGAGTGAAGAAGAAGACCGATGGTTGATGATGATGGAGAAGACAAGAGACAGGGGGCGACACGAGCGGAGAGAGCCGAGGTGGGACGCGGTGCGGCAGGTGGAGCGACACAACCACTTCTTCTTGCATTCGGGAGAGTGACGGCTTGTTCCCCAGCTGGTTCGGAAGTGGGAGAAGGAAGACTGGTGGTGTCTGATATCGTGTCATCTGGAAGAGGTTGGTTGCGAGAGAGTCAGGCAGCGGTCAGGGACACTAGACCGCTTATGTCAGGAGAGTGACAGCTTGTTCCCCAGTTGGCTCGGAAACGGGAGCACGAAGACTGGTGGTGTCCGATATCCTGACGGCGGAAGTTTTGGCTGCAGCTGCTGACGAGGCGAGGAGGCGAAGCAAGAAGGCGGCTCGAGATGATGGGCACAGGCGATCAGAGGATGGCAACGAGGAAGGAGCAGATGAAGCTGAAGAGATGGGATGAAAGGGGAGGAGATGCTGGTGGAGGCGGATGCGATGACGAACAGCGGATGGCAGACAGCGAGAAGCTTCTTGGTAGTTGACGGCAGGCTGCGGCTCGAGAGTTACTTGTGGCTGATGTGGGCGACGCGTCACCGGTTGTTAGCTATGGGTGCGAAAATGGACGTAGGGCCTTCTGGGGACAACGGGGCGTTTCTTCAGCGTGGAGAACTCGTCGGCAGAGCTGCTGTTGTCAGCTGCTGGCAAAGCGGCGAGGCGCAGAACGGCGGTAGCGGCGGCAGGATAACGCGAGTCAAAGTAGTGAAGCAAGGATAACGGCAGAGCGATGACGCGGTCACGCGACTCCAGGCGATGTTGCCTGAAGCTCTGATACCACGTCAGAAGAATGTAGATACGGGAACAGGAGTAGCAGAAGCAGGCAGAAGCATTAGGACATGGAAGAGTACGTCACCAGAGTGACGCAGGCAAGAGCGATTCGAGGAGTTTGTCGCGGGAGCTGATAGAGGCCGAGACGCGAGGTAGACGAGGTGGGCAAGTTGATTGTGAGAGAAAGCTGATGAGATGGTAGACAGTCGACGAAGTAGAAGAGCTGAGCGAAGGAGCAACAGTGACGGAGCGAAGGGATGTGAGGGGCTGGCAAAGGCAGGAAATGCAAGGATGAGGCAGAGCGAAGACACGGCGGCAAAGCCGCGGAACCAAAGGGGAACAGGATGAGTAGAGCTGTTCTGGTTAAATTGAGAGGGAATGAACATCCCCCGTATATACAGTTCAGAACAGAACAAACCAGTGGTGAGAACGGCTTCTTAACGCTAGCCGGACGCGTCGCGAATATGTTCGCATGCTGTTCCAACGGCCTTGATTCTTCTCTTGATGATGTACCGTTTCGCGTATGGCTGTTGGGTGCGGAGCAGAACTCGTGGACTTGCATCGGATGCCCTAGTGCATTTTTCCAAAGTTCAGTCCGAGGAAGTATTGTTGTCGGGTTCAGGTTCTGACATTTCTGACCAGTGTGTTTCAGACCCGTGTGTTTCTGACCAATGTGTTTCTGACCACTGTGTTTCTGACCACTGATTTTCTGACCAGTGTGTTTCTGACCATTGTGTTTCTGACCACTGTGTTTCTGATCACTGTGTTTCTGACCACTGTGTTTCTGACCATTGTGTTTATGACCAGTGTACTTCTGACCAGTGTTTTTATGACCACTGTGTTTCTGACTACTGTGTTTATGACCTGTGTGTTTCTGACCAGTGTGTTTCTGACCAGTGCGTTTCTGAACAGTCTGTTTCTGACCACTGTGTTTCTGAACACTGTGTTTCTGACCAGTGTGCCTCTGACCAGTGTGTTCCTAACCACTGTGTTTCTGATCGTGTGTTTCTGACCACCGTGTTTATGACCACTGTGTTTTTGACCACGGTGTTTCTGACCAATGTGTTTCTGACCACTGTGTTTCTGACCAGTGTCTTTTTGACCAATGTGTTTCTGACCACTTTGTTTCTGACCAGTGTGTTTCTGACCACTGTGCTTCTGACATCTGTGTTTGTGACCACTGTGTTTCTGACCACTGTGTTTCTGACCAGTGTGTTTCTGACCACTATGTTTCTGACCATTGTGTTTCCGAACAGTGTGTTTCTGACCAGTGTGTTTCTGACCAGAAGTTTCTGACCAGTGTGTTTCTGACCAGTGTGTTTCTTACCACTGTGTTTCTGACTATTGTGTTTCTGACCAGTATGCCTCTGACCAGTGTGTTTCTGACCACTGTGTTTCTGACCCGTGTTTCTGACCACTGTGTTTCTGACCACTGTGTTTCTGACCACGGTGTTTCTGACCAATGTGTTTCTGACCACTGTGTTTCTGATCAGTGTCTTTCTGACCAGTGTGTTTTTGACCAGTGTATTTCTGACCAATGTGTTTCTGACCACTGTGTTTCTGACCAGGGTGTTTCTGACCACTGTGTTTGTGTCCACTGTGTTTCTGACCACTGTGTTTGTGACCAATGTGTTTCTGTCCACTGTGTTTCTGGCCAATGTGTTTCTGACCACTGTGTTTCTGGCCATTGTGTTTCCGAGCAGTGTGTTTCTGACCAGTGTGTTTCTGACCAGTGTGCTTCTGACCAGTGTGTTTCTGACCACTGTGTTTCTGACCACTATGTTCCTGACCAGTGTGTTTCTGACCAGTGTGTTTCTGACCACTGTGTTTCTGACCGCTATGTTTCTGACCATTGTGTTTATGACCACTGTCTTTCTGACCACTGTGTTTCTGACCAGTTTGCCTTTAACCAGTGTCTTTCTGACCAGTGTGTTTCTGACCACTGTGTTTCTGACCAGTGTGCTTCTGACCAGTGTGTTTCTGACCACTGTGTTTCTGACCACTTCGTTTCTGACCAGTGTGTTTCTGACCAGTGTGTTTCTGACCACTGTAATTCTGACCGCTGTGTTTCTGACAACTGTGTTTCTGACCACTGTGTTTCTGACCACTGTGTTTCTGACCAGTATGCCTTTAACCAGTGTGCTTCTGACCACTGTGTATCTGACCCGTGTGTTTCTGACCACTGTGTTTCTGACCAGTGTCTTTCTGGCCACTGTGTTTCTGACCACTGTGTTTGTGAACAGTGTGTTTCTGACCAGCGTGTTTCTGACCAGTGTGCTTCTAACCTGTGTGTTTCTGACCCCTGTGTTTCTGACCATTTTGTTTCTGAACAGTGTGTTTCGGACCAGTGTGTTTCTGAACAGTGTGTTGCTGACTAGTGTGTCTCTGACCAATGTGTTTCTGACCCCTGTGTTTCTGAGAGTGTGTTTCTGGCCAGTGTGTTTCTGACGACGATGTTTCTGACCAGTGTGTTTCTGAACAGTGTGTTTCTGACCAGTGTGTCTCTGACCACTGTGTTTCTGACTCATGTGTTTCTGACCACGGTGTTTCTGACCAGTGTGTTTCTGACCAGTGTGTTTCTGACAAGTGTGCTTCTGACCAGTGTGCTTCTGACCAGTGTGTTTCTGACCACTGTGTTTCTGACCACTGTGTTTCTGAACTGTGTGTTTCTGACCAGTGTGTTTCTGACCACTGTGTTTCTGATCTGTGTGTTTCTGGCCAGTGTGTTTTTGACCAGTGAGTTTCTGACCACTGTGTTTCTGACCACTGTGTTTATGACCAGTGTGTTTCTGACCAGTGTGTTTCTGACAAGTGTGTTTCGGACCAGTGTGTTACTGACCAATGTGTTTCTGACCCATGTATTTCTGACCACTGTGTTTCTGACCACTGTGTTTCTGACCAGTGTGTTTCTGACCACTGTGTTTCTGACCACTATGTTTCTGATCAGTGTGTTTCTGGCCAGTGTGTTTCTGACCACTGTGTTTCTGACCACTGTGTTTCTTACCACTGTGTTTCAAACCACTGTGATTCTGACCACTGTGTTTCTGACCAGTGTGTTTCTGACCACCGGTTTCTGACCACTGTGTTTCGGACCACTGCGTTTCTGACAAGTTTGTTTCTGACCACTCTGTTTCTTACCAGTGTGTTTCCGATCATTGTGTTTCTTTCAACTGTGTTCCTGACCACTGTATTTCTGACCATCGTGTTTCTGACCACTGTGTTTCTGACCAGTGTGTTTCTGACCACTGTCTTTCTGACCGCTGTTTTTCTGACCAGTGTGTTTCTGAACACTGTGTTTCTCACCACTGTAATTCTGACCAGTGTGTTTCTGACCAGTGTGTATATGACCACTGTGTTTCTGACCAGTGTGTTTCTGACCAGTGTGCTTCTGACTACTGTGTTTCTGACCAATGTGTTTCTGACCGGTGTGTTTCTAACCAGTGTGCTTATGACCACTGTGTTTCTGACCAGTGTGTGTCTGACCACTGTGTTTCTGACCGGTGTGTTTCTGACCACTGTGTTTGTGACCAATCTGTTTCCCTCCACTGTGTTTCTGACAACTGTGTTTATGCCCACTGCGTTCTGACCACTGTGTTTCTGACCACTTTGTTTCTGACCATGGTGTTTTTGACCAGTGTGTTTCTGACCGCAGTGTTTCTGTCCGATGTGTTTCTGACCACTGTGTTTCTGACAACTGTGTTTCTGAACACTGTGTTTCTGACCACAATGTTTCTAACCAGAGTGTTTCTGACCAGTGTGTTTATGACCAGTGTGTTTCTGACCACCGTGTTTCTGACCACCGTATTTATGACCACTGATTTTCCGACCAGTGTGTTTCTGACCGTCGTGTTTCTGACCACTGTGTTTCTGACCAGTGTGTTTCGTACCACTATGTTTCTGGCCACTGTGTTTCTGACCACTGTGTTCTGACCACTGTGTTTCTGACAACTGGGTTTCTGACCAGTGTGTTTCTGACCAATGTATTTCCATCCACTGTGTTTCTGACCACTATGTTTCTGACCACTGTGTTTCTGACCAGTGTGTTTCTGACCAGTGTGTTTCTGACCCGTGTGTTTCTGACCAGTGTGTTTCTGATCACTGTGTTCTGACCACTGTGTTTCTGACCAATGTGTTTCTGACCAGTGTGTTCCTGACCAGTGTGTTTCTGACCACTGTCTTTCTGACAACTGTGTTTCTGACCAGTGTGTTTCTGACCACCGTGTTTCTGACCAGTGTGTTCCTGACCAACGTGTTTCAGACCAGTGTGTTTCTGACCACTGATTTTCTGACCAGTGTGTTTCTGACCGTTGTCTTTCAGACCACTGTGTTTCTGACCACTATGTTTCTGACTTATGTGTTTCTGACCAGTGTGCGTCTGACCAGTGTGTTTATGACCACTGTGTTTATGACCACTGTGTTTCTGACCACTGTGTTTCTGACAAGTGTATTTCTGTCCAGTGTGTTTCCGACCACTGTGTTTCTGACCACTGTGTTTCTGACCAGTGTGTTTCTGTCCTGTGTGTTTCTTACCACTGTGTTTCTGACCACTGTGTATCTGACACCTGTGTTTCTGACAACTGTGTTTCTGACCAGTGTGCCTCTGACCAGTGTGTTTCTGACCACTGTGTTTCTCACCGGTGTGTTTCTGACCACTGTGTTTCTGACCAATGTGTTTCTCACCACTGTGTTTCTGACCAGTGTCTTACTGACCAGTGTGTTTCTGACCACTGTGTTTCTGACCAATGTGTTTCTGACCACTGTGTTTCTGACCACTGTTTTTCTGACAACTGTGTTTCTGACCACTGTGTTTCTGACCACCGTGTTTCTGACCAGTGTGTTTCTAGCCAGTGTGTTTCTGACCACTGTTTCTGACCAGTGTGTCTGTGACCAGTGTCTTTCTGACCAGTGTGTTTCTGACCACTGTGTTTCTGACCGGTGTGTTTCTGACCAGTGTGTTTCTGACCACTGTGTTTCTGACCAATGTGTTTCTGACCACTGTGTTTCTGACCACCGTGTTTCTGACCAGCGTGCCTCTGACCAGTGTGTTTCTGACCACTGTGTTTCTGACCA